>SNQJ01S0067506.1:0-24775 GCA_010110895.2 Picea sitchensis | reverse complement strand
CCCAGGATAAATGTTGTGTCTCTTGTGATTGTGTATTTCTCAGTGATCTTGTCATATGTTGTTGTTATCTATTGAAATGCAAAGAACTATAATAATGGCTTAAACACTAACACAACTAACATGGACACTTGAGGCAATATATTAATGCAAATGAAAAATATTTTATAAGAGAATTTCTTGCAATCGATCATTAGAAAATGACCCTATGTGCTCTTTAAATAGAGATCATGGACCAATCAGGTGTTAAGCTAGATATCAATATATCTACCAAGATCGAGGATAATATGAGCCATCAGATCACTCTATTTCTAAAACATATTGTGACTGTTAGATTACATAACTACAAATGCATACTAAAGAAACACATTTTTACCCAAAGACACAATAGACCAAGTTGAACTTAACTAACTCCTCGGTGTTTAAATATACTAACATCCCCCCTAAAGAACAACTTGGTATAGGGTTGAAGGATTTACAAAGGTGACACAATAGGAGAATGAAGGAGGCATTAGAGCCTATCCTCCCTTAGTGGTAACTTCATGAACCCCTAACATGGATCAAAGTTTGGAAAACTTCACTTCTGTAAGTGATCTTCTGAAAATGCATGCAACTTGATCTTTTGTAGAGAAAAATAGCACTTCAAGAACTCGATCATGAATGAGCTTTCTCATGAAGTGCATTTGTATCTCAATCTGTTTTTTGTGTGGATGTTGAACTGGATCTTTGGTGAGCTTAATGGCACTCTGATTGTTGCATTGGCGGGTGGTCAAATGTTGCTGCTAGAATTCAAACTCTGAAAGGATTTGTCAAAGCCACAAGGCTTCTCGACTTGCATTAATTGTTGCTCAATACTCTACTTTTGTTAAAGAAAGAACAATAATTTGTTGTTTCTTACAATCCCAAGTGAAAGGTCCAAAACCAAGGATGAAAACATAACTTGCGGTAGACTTTTGATCATTAGGGTCACCATCCCTATCTGAATCAATGAGACCAACCAACATAGGAGTCCCCCTGAACTGTAATGTATCCCAAATTGAGTTGTACCCTAGATATATCAAAGTATCATTTTTGTTGCTTTCTAATGGCTTTCATGGGGTGTTTGCATACACCGGGCAACAATACCAACAACTAAGGAAATTTCAAGATGAGTATGATTCAAATATAAGAGGTTATCAACTAACTAACAATACAAAATGGCATCAACTTTGGGAGTAGTACAAGTGGAGGAAAGTTTGACTCCAAACTGGAAGGGAGAAAAGGTTGGTTTAGAATCTTCCATGTGAAAACGACGAAGAAGGTCACATTCATACTTAGAGTGAGAAAGGGAAATTCCTTCCTTGATTTGCAATACTTGGAGGCCAAGGAAATAATGCAAATAGCCTATGTCTGTCATTTCAAATTCCTTCTTAAGGTTGGATTTCACATGGGTTAAGAGTTTAGTGTCACTACCAATGAGGATAAGGTCATCATCATAAAGGAAAAATATTATGAGATGGACTCCCACTTTCCTGGTATAAACATTAGGGTCGTAATGATATCTAGAAAAACCGATGTCAAGAAGAAAGTTGTCCATTCTAGTGTACCAAGCTCGAGGAGCTTGCTTCAGACCATAGAGATATTTCTTAAGGTGACAAATGAGATTGGAGTCATTATGAACATATCCAGGAGGTTGTTCCATGTAGATTTCTTCTTACAAATCCCCATAAAATAAATTGTTGGAAATATTGTTGTCATTGACGTCAAAGACATGGGGAGACTACAAATGTCCAAGATAAATATTGCAAGATGTATATTGTGGGAAATATCATTGTCATTGATTTCAAACACAGGGGGAGACTACAAATGTCCAAGATAAAGATTGCAAGATGGAGATTGTTGGAAATATTGTTTTTGGATTTTTTATGCTCAATTTGGATACCTTGTCTTTGAAGGAAATTTTTACTCTAAATACATAGCTAAAATGGGAGCATAGGTTATATGATTGGAAATCTTATTTTGATACCTTTCCAACGGTATATGGCAGTCCCTCTAGCTCCTTAGGAATAAGGAGATATGATTTTTTATTTCAGACAACCCAACGAGAAAGTTCAGGTCAGCCCAAAGAGTCTTTACAGGCCAACCCTAAAAGTGAACACATAAACACTATAAATACATGATAGATGTGTGCATTTGAAGAGAATCCAAGAAAGAAGATAAAGTCTGAGGTGTGCAAGACACCTGGAGAGTATTCTTGGGGTCTAAAGGTGTGTAAGAAGAGTTTTCTTGGAGTTTTAAGGGTGCACTGTGAAGGACCAAGGTCTATGATGCTGCAAAGTAAGTTGTTTTGAGGTTGTGATGTTGTAGTTTGGGGTTATATTCTGGGAATGATGTTATGAGGTTCGCTAGGGCATGAAGGCTAAATTTGACTAGGGTTTGAATCTATGTCTGAGGTATGAAACAAAGAGATGCATTGGAGCATGGAAGTTAAGGGTATAATGATACTATGGAATACATGAAGTATGCAGCATGTAGGTGAAGTCAGAAGTAATATGTGTGTGAAGATCTTAGGTTGATTCCTATACAAGTATTACTGAGTTGGTGCTCAACTGAGGAGATTGGTGTCTCTAGTAGGTTGGTGCCGACAAAATATCTTGTTGAGTTGGTGCTCAACTGAGGAGATTAGTCTCTCCAGTAGGTTGGTGCCTACAAAATATCTTGTTGAGTTGGTGTTAAACTGAGGAGATTGGTGCTTTCAGTAGTTTGGTGCCTATACATTATTTTGTCGAGTTGGTGCTCAACTGAGGAGATTGGTTGGTGCCTACAAGCTTTGTAACAATAGGTTGGTGCTTATAGACAATTATAAAGATAAGTTTTTGTTTTTTTTTTCCCATAAGGGTTTCGAAGTTAAACTATGTGTACCGTGATTTGAGTTTACATGCATTTACCATTTTAAAGTTAATGAATGATTGATGAATGTTGAATTAAAGTAAAAAGTATTTTATATTGATTCACTCCCCCCCCCCTCTCAGTATAAGCATAAAACAATTGGTATCAGAGTAAGTTCCTTTGGAAACATTCTAATCGCTGGAAGGAAAATCTTGGGAGAAAACATGGCTAGTCAATAACAATTCCTCTTCATGGCCCTAGATACAGAGTCCACTAATACAAAAAATGAAGACAATCAGAAAGAAAAATCAAAAGAAAAAGAAGAAGACATTGACGGGGAAGTGAATCTTGAAGCAAAACTCGTTGGTTCCTTAGAATAAAAAGACAGACTTAGGGAAAATAATATAAATCATAAGGAGCAATTGTAGAAACCTAAAAAGAAGTATCATGATCTTGAATAAATAAATAAGACAATTATCATTATGAAGATTCAACTAGAAGAGGCAAAAAGGATCGAAGAAGTGGTGAGAAGCCAACTAAAAGAAAAGGAAGAAAATTGTGAGAAGCTGGAAGCTGAAATATTTTCCTTAAGAAATGAACTAGAAAAAATGATTGATCAATTGAATAGAATATTGAAGTTTGGAAAGAGTACTAAAATCTTAGATAATATTCTCAATTGCCAAAGGTCACCATTCATCGAGACAAGTCTTGGCTATGATGAAAAACAAAAGACCCCCGAGGGAGATGCAAGCACCAAGGTCCCAAAGTTATAAAAAAAGGAAAATGAAGAAAATCCTAATAGTTATGCTAACATTCTCAAATGATCCATCAACAATGAAAGCAACAACAAGAAACAAAATGATGATTAGTAAAAAGATGATTCTTCTCAGAAGAGCAACAAGAAAGAGTACAAAAGAGTTGTCCCACCAATAAGGCCTTTCATAACTTGATATAAAAATCTCTTCCTCGACTACTGTTTTTCTTACAATAATTTTGGTCGTAAAGCAATAGATTGTAGAGCTTATACAATAAGTGTCCATGTAAGAAACATAAATAGAGGTCCTTACAAGACCTCAAAGGATGATTATGTGAGCAACAAAACCAAAAGTTCTCATGGATTTGCTGACATAAACTACAATTCATTTGATCCTCTACTTGATCGTGATACTAAATGTTATAAGTGCAATAAATATGGGCACATAGCATGTGACTGTAGAAGAAACATAATAAAGTCTCGTAAGCAAAATAGGGAAGAAGATGTTCTTACCAAGCACAGAGAAGAATACACAAGGGTGTGGAAAAGGAAGCAAGAAGAACCAAAGAAGGAAGAATGTGGACTTACAATGTATGCTTAAGACAAAGCAAGCCAATGGTACTTTGACACTGGATGTTCAAAACACATGACAGGGCATCAGAACAAATTTCTCATCATAAAGGAAGAAAAATGAGGGAATGTTACCTTTGGGGATAATGCTTCTGTAAGTACAGTTGAAAAAGGTACCATTAGTCTTGATAATGGAAAGACTAAAACACATAATGTCTTGCATGTTGAAGGGTTAAATCACAATATTCTAAGTGTTAGTCAAATGTGTGATCAAGGTTACGATCTCACATCTCATTCTAGAGGATGTGAGATTAGGAAAGCAGGTTCAGGGAAAATAGTGGCAAATGCAAACAGAACCTTGAGCAATGTATATGTTCTCGATGAAGTCAAAGAAGAAAAATGTTTTATGGGAGTGATATCCCTCTCATCTCGTAAATAAATGGAAGTGCAAGCTCAGGGGGAGCATCCCTTTTCCATTGATGTCAAAGGGAGAGAAGTTGCAAAAATATGAAGAATTGCATACACCAAGAAATTTGCAGACAGAGGGAGTATCATAATTGAGTAGGGGTTGCCATCAATGACAAATGGGGATATTATTGGAAATATTGTTGTTATTGATGTCAAAGACTGTGGGAGACTACAAATGTCCAAGATAAAGATTACAAGATGGATATTGTTGGAAATATTGTTGTCATTGATTTCAAAGACATGGGGAGACTACAAATGTCCAAGATAAAGATTTCAAGATGTAGATCCTTGGAAATATTGTTTTTGGATTTTTGATACTTAGTTTGGATACCTTGTATTTGAAGGCATTTTTATTCTAAATACCTAGCTAAAATGGGATCATAGGTTATATGGTTGGAAATTCCGAGACCTTTCCAAAGATACATAACACTCCCTCTAACTCCTTAGGAATAAGGAGATATGAATTTTTCTTTCAGACAACCCAGTGAGAAAGTTCAGGTCAGCCCAACTAGTCTTTACAGGTCGGCCCTAAAAATGAGCACAAAAACACTATAAATATAGGACAAATGTGTGCATTTGAAGAGCATCAAAGAAAGAATATCAAGTATGAGGTGCGCAAGAGAAGCTGGAGAGTATTCTTGGGGTCTAAAGATGTACAAGAAGATTTTTTTTGGAGTTTTAAGGGTTCACTATGAAGGACTAAGGTCTATGATGTTGCAAAGTAAGTTGTTTTGAGGTTATGATGCTACAGTCTGTGGTTATATTCGAGGAATGATGCTATGAGGTTACTCTAGGCATGAAGGATAAATCTCACTAGGGTTATAATATATGTCTGGGGTATTAAGCAAAGAGAGGCATTGCAACATGAAAGTTAAGGGTATGATGATGCTATGAAATACATGAAGTATGAAGCATCTAAGTGAAGTCATAAGTACTCTGTGTATGAAGATATTAGGTTGGTGCCTATACATGTCTTACTAATTTGGTGCTCACCCGAGGAGAATGGTGTCTCCAATAGGTTGGTGCCTACACAATATCTTGTTGAGTTGGTGCTCAACTGAGGAGATTGTTGTCTCCAATAGGTTGGTGCCTACACACTATCTTGATAAGTTAGTGCTCAATTGAGAAGATTGGTGTCTCCAATTAGTTGGTGCCTACACAATATCTTACTGAGTTAGTGCTCAGCTGAGGAGATTGGTGTCTTCGGTAGGTTGGTGCCTACAAACATTTATAAATATAAGTTTTTGTGCTTTTCTCCAGCAAGGGTTTTCAAGTTAAACTCTGTGTATTGTGATTTGAGTTTACATCTATTTGTTGTTTTAAAGTTAATGATGATTGATGAATGCTTGATTAAAGTAAAAAGTATCTTATATTGATTCACCTCCCCCCCTCTCAGTATAAACACAAGTTCAACATAAATCAAATTTAACATCTATTCAATGGACCTCCCATTCACGTGAGGCATCAATGATTAGAACAAGGCTGATGAAATTCATTTCGGCTATAGGGGAAAATGTTTCATTGTAGTCAATTCCTTCAAATTGAGAGAATCCTTTAGCAACTAACCAGTCCTTATGTCTTTCAACACTTCCATATAATGCATACTTAGTTTTATACACCCATCTACCTTTGACACATTTTCTTCCTCTTGGAAGAGGTACAAGATCCCAAGTATCATTCACCATTAAAGAACAATATTTTGTATTCATTGTTGTGTCCCAATCTGGATGGCTAGAAGTTTATGCAAATGTGTTTGGATCACGAGTCTTTGAAACTTGAGCCAAAAAAGAGCAGGCTCACTGGAACCGTGAATGTGTATGACATTAATCTATAGGATCACCGACAAGATCACCAACAACTTCTCGTGTTGAATGGACCCATCTAGGATGTTGTGATGATGGTGTAGTTCTTGTTCAATGGATTCATTTGGAGGAAAATGAGCATGCAGAGGTGGATTTTCATCCTCACTGTCATCATATAAAGAAGAAACCAAAATAGGATTGGAAGAAGGCACAAATACTTAATTAGGTTCGGAAACTGAGAGATTTTCATCAAATTTAACATCTCTTCTAATAATTATTTCATTGGAATGAGGGCGAAGAAGTCAATAACCTTTGTCATCCTTAGAATATCCAACACGAATGCACTTCTAACTTTTAGGTTGTAATGATTTCCTTTTCTAATTAGGAACGCGAACCCATGCTTCACTACCAAATACACGAAAGTGGCTTACATGTGGCTTAATTTTAGTCTATGCTTCTTCCAATGTTATATTTTTTAAAGCCTTCATGGGAGTGTGGTTTAATATATAATTGGCACAATCGATGGCTCTTACCTTATAATAAAGACCTAATCCTTTAGATTGGATCATACAATTAATCTTTTCCTTTGATGAGCAATTCTTTCTTGAAGAAACACCATTTTGTTGTGGTGTATATGGAACAATATGTTGCATTTTAATGTCTTGTGCAATGTAGTGACTTGTAGATTTGTTGTTCACATATTCGCCACCATTATCAGTTCTTAACCTTTGTATTTGATGTCCATATTGTTTTTTCTACAATGTCCTTATAGGCCAAAAACATGTGAAGCACTTTGCTCTTAAGTTTTAAGAAGTACATCCAAGTGTGTCTAAATAAGTCATCAATGAAGATTATGAAGTACTTGCACCCAGAGAAAGAAGGAGAAGAAAACAAACCATGCAAATCACTGTGAATAAGTTGCAAAGGGGCTATGGTGTGCCAAGAGGCATGTTTGTCAAAATTGTCTCAATGATGTTTGTCGAGAACACAACCATCACAAACACCATCTCTGCTAGAAATGAGAGAAATACTAGTCACCATATTTTGATTACATAGTCACTACAATGAGCACTAGTTTAGATGACCAAACCATTGATGCCAAAGTTTACTCAACTCATCGCCATGAACAACAAAAAATGATGGAAAAGATGATGACCCAAGGTTGTCAAATTTGTACAACCTGGTAATATCATGAACAACTCTGGTTGCTAGGATATGCTTAGAATCTTTTAAATCCTTGGTTACAACTTGGTGAGGTGAAAACTCTATGGTTTTACCTTCACTTTAATAAGTGATCTAATATACTGATAAAATGTTGCAGGAAAGACTTGAAACACAATACATCGTTAAAATGACCATTATCTACCTGAATTGTTACATACCCTACAACACTAAGAGATCTATCATCACCAACAAATATTTGTTTGGTTTTACATTCATTAAGAGAAAAAAAAATGGCTTTATTCTTAGCCTTACGATAAGATGCTCCATAATCAATAAGCCACTCATCAAAAGAAGTAGATGTTGCATTAAAGGAAAAAACAAAAGCAGAAGGTGCATGTCCATGAGAATAAGAGTTAAAAGAAGGAGAATCAAGATTGATGTTGTGCTTCTCCATTACTACTTCTAAGGCCTCATATTTTTAAAACATTTAAACTTCAGATGACCATCTTGCCCACAAAAATTACAATGCATGTTAGTCTTCTTACTTTTCGATTTTGTTCCTTTGTCACCATTGGGAGTAGAAGCTGGCTAAGGGGGTTCGGGAACCTTGTTTTTCTTGTTGTTGCAAGGATGTTGCTTCTTTGCATGCTTGGTTTTAGCTTTCCATCGGACCAATAAGGCTTTGTTAAAGATACCTACCATACTGATTACTCCAAGTTGCAAGATCTTATCTTGCTCTCGAATCACATAATCACAAAAATAATCAGGAGTGGGATCTTGGTAAGAACCCCCTAGAGCTTATCTGATGGCATAAACGGTAGATACAAAGATAGAATACGTACTACCAAGCTTAGTGAGAATAACATATATGCATTGGTCATCCTTCATATCTATTTTACAGTCTCTAAGTAAAGGTCTAAATTTTTTGAACTTAGATAAATAATCTTCAATGCAAGGGAAATCATCGAGACTTAAATTCATTAACTAATTTTCAATCTAGTAGGCTCGAATCACATTGTGTTTACCAAATATGACTTCTAACTTAGCCTAAGCTTCATCTGGGTCATCAATTCCTCGAAGGTGAAACCACAAATAAGGAGAGATGGACATTTTGATCAGTCCACATGCTTCGTCATTCTTACTATCCCATTTGGATTTCTTTTCGACATCAATGGGGGCTTTTTCTTTTCCCTAGGTAATCCAATACAATCCTTTACTTCTAAGTGCATCCTCCATACAATATTTCCATGAGAAGTAGTTGGTACTAGTAAGAAACAAATCACTTGGAGCATCCATATTAAAATATGTAGGTAATATGGGTTCAAAAGCTTAAACCGACTATCTAGATGGAAAGCTCTCGAAAAAACAGGTAGATTTAAATAAAACAGACTTCGGATGTGAAAGTTATGCGTTTAAAAAAAAGAAGACATAAGTGGTAACCGAAGTGCCACATGGCAGGTAGAAGTTGGTCCACGTGGTGATGGATGCACAATAAGATGTCTCAGTAAAACAAAATTCTCTTCATTCTCTAACTTTGCCTATAAGTTCACTTTTACAAATAAGTTACTTGTGAAATGACCTACTTTTATAAAATAAGTGAGAACCACTTCTATAATGAAGTTATTTCATAAATTAAAATTGTATGGAAAAAATAACTAAAAAAAGAATATTAAAGTTACGTTATAGTGATCCACTATTATGACTTAAAGTGGAATGCACTTTACAATAAATTTATGAGATAATTCAAGGTTGCATGAACTATTTTCAAAAAGTAACTTAAAAAAATAGACACTTGAACTCAAAACCTCTTAGAAATAAAACAAATTTCAACCAAGTAAGGTAATGCAAAATATATATCAAATTTGATGAAGGAGGAGGGTTTTTTTAGGCCTCGAAGTGCATGCTTACCCCAAAACCCTCGTTTTTACCTACAAAAAATTTCAATACGGCCGCACACATAAACAAACGAAATTTCATTTTTTTTTTCTTTCGAATATCAACAATAATAAGGTTAGATCTTAGATATCTTACCCGAAAAATGCAAGTTTTCTCTCTGTTTATGATTTGCTGAGCTAGCATAAATCGCAAAGTAAAGAGAATACGCAGAAAATAAAACACTTTCCTCTCTATTTCTTATTTGTTGAGATTGCATATAACAGATGAAAAAGAGCACATGCAAACCATAAAGAATAACAAACTGAAAATAAAACAAAAAATCAAAATATTAACTATATGAAAAAATAAATTAAAAGGGTGTATTCAAAGTTTATACCTTTGGATCTGACAAAAAAGGTCATATCTTGGGAAAACGAAAACCTTTTTGAGTGAAACAAAAAGTGTTTCCAATTGAAAACATTGCTCTAGATGCAATGTAATGGTCCTCTTAGCCCATAAATGCACAAAAATGCCATAACCCATAAATGTGATAGCACGGGTATTGGATCTCGATCTACAATGGAAACAGATCTTCAAATGAGCTCATATACCATGCTCGAAAAAATAAGATATTTCAACACAACTAGATCAAATATCACAACATTGGTGTTTTTACGTGGTTAAAACCCTCTAAGAGGGAAACAGTCCAGGGCCCCAGCCAACGTGGCCACTTTACACAATATATTAATGCAAGAGAAAAATATTTTACAAGAGAATTTCTCTCAATCAATCATCAACAAGCGACCCTCCATGCTCTTTATATAGTGATCATGGACCAATTGGGTGCTAAGCCACAAATCCATATAGCTTCTAAGATCAAGGAGAATATGAGTTCTTAGATCACTCTATGCCCAATCCTATTCCTAATGTCATGCTTACGAGTTAACTTCATTATATTGGAAGTGAACTGTGAGCCTTAGTCTATTACTATTTCTCTTGGAAATCCAAACCTCATGAATATGTTCCCATATAAGAAATCTACAACTATGTCTTCTTTGGCATCTGGAAATTCCTTGACCTCCATCCATTTGGTAAGATAACGTGTACAAACAAGGATGCAATTCTTTTGATTTGATGGAGTTTATTGGGCCAACAAAGTCTAAACCCCATTTGTCAAATGGTTTGAAGGAGATTAGGGTCTGTAGAGGCATTTCATCAGCGTGTGTCGGTCTGTCAATCCTTTGTCATTCATTACACTTGCTAACATATTTATGGCATCTTTGTGTAGAGTTGGAAAATAATAACATGCATACAAAACTCCATGAGTTGTTCTTTTGGCTACAAAGTGCCCTCCATTGGGTTCATCATGACATGCACAAAGGACATTATAGATTTCATCTTCTCTGAGGCAACAACAAAGCACATGACCAGGTCTCATTTTGAACAAATATCCATGAATCCAATTGTATGGAGCGCTCTTCCAAATGTTTCTCCAATGTTCTTTAATAGAGAAATATTACAGGTACTTTCCAGAGAAAATATAGTTTGCAATGTCAACAAACCATGGAGTTTGCAAAGACACTGTAAACAAATTCTCATCAAGGAAGGTGTCATCCAGCAACTATTCTTCTGGGTTGTTTTTCAAACGAGATAGGAAATCTACAACGACATTCTCCTTGCCAAGGTTATCCAATATGGTTAGATGAAACTCTTGCAACAAAAGTAATCATACAACACTGCCACCAATAATATGCTTGTTCATGAGATACCTAATTACAACATGGTCTGTATGGACAAAAATGGTGTAACTTGTTATATAATGTCTAGATTTATTAATGGCATACACCACAACAAGAGATTCCTTCTTAGTAATTGTATAATTTAATTTTGCTCTAGTAAGGTTTTGCTAATGAATTAAATAAAATACTTTTTTTGTATCCTCTTGCTACCCTGGGAAAACACCTAAGCCCTTCTCTTAAGCATTTGTATGGATATGAAAGGGAATTTACAATTTGGTCCTTTAAGTATGGGGGTTGAGAATAGTTTATGTTTTAAAGTGACAAAGGTTGTTTGACATTTTGGAGTTCATAGGAATTCAATAGTCTTTTAGAGAAGGACATATAACGGGGCAAAAATATTGTTAAAGTTAGGATTGAATCCTCTATAATAGCCAACATGTCCAAGGAAGCATCAAACATCACGTTGTTTTGCAGAGGTTGGTAAGTTTTGAATGACTGAAACTTTAGCATTGTCTAGTTTGATGCCAACAATTGAAACATGGTGTCCTAATACAATACCTTCATTCATTAACACAAAGCATTTTTCATGGCTGAGGGACATATTCATATCATTGTATCTCCACAACACATTTTCCAGGTTGGTTAAAGCTTCCTCATAAGTGTTCCCATAGGTAAAGTCATCCATACATACCTCTACACTATCACAGATCAAGTTTGAAAAGACGCCAAGGACAACTCTTTGAAATGTGGTTGTGGCATTGTATAGGCCAAAAGGTTTACATTCAAAGGTACTCCATGTACTTGTGAAGGTAGTTTTATCTTGGTCCTACAGGGGAATCTATATTTGGTTATATAAACTAAAACCATCTAGGAAGGAAATATAGTTTTTCCTGGATAGAGTATCTTGTACTTGATCAATGAATGGTAGAGCAAAATCGGTCTTTCCTAGTTGCCTTATTAAGTTCTTGATAATCAATGCACACTCACCATTTCCCTCCTTTATTGGGCTTTATAACAAGTAGAGAAACACATTGGCTATCTAAGATGGGGTAGATGAAATCAACATCTAATAGTTTATGTAGTTATGTTTTGACAATGTCTTTGAGGGCTCGATTCTTTCAACGTTGAGGTTATGTAATAACATGTACATTATCATTGATATAGATATGATCTTTACAAATAGTTGGGTTAATACCTATCATATCTTTATATTTCCATGCAAAGGTTGTGTCGTGCCCTTGTAGGAGCTTTGTCAACTTTTTGTGTTGAAGAGGGCTCACTTGGTTATTACTAATATTCATAGTTTTACCGACAAAAAACTTTTACTACCATGGTTGATGAATTGGACAATGATGTAGTGAGAACGTCTAGCAAGCATATAATGTTGGTTGAGTTGGTTTCCATTTCGTTTCTTTTGTTACCCCTGTCAACATCATCATTTTGGTTTACTCCTTTAATTTGAAACTCTAGTGGGTATAGGTTCTGCATGAACTTCAAGAGCACAGTGTCTTCATCTAGGTCTTTATAATCAATACATTATCAATAGTAAGAACAACTTTGGCTAGGTCCTCATAGAGTGTGTCTTTTTCCTCATATTCGATTCATATTGATTACGTGGCTTCTAGGAATGGTTTGGCCGTGGGATACAATGTTAACTTTTATTGAGTTTTCCATTTAGAAAAAGGTCATATCACCTGTTTTACATCCAATATAAGCATCAACAATTACCGGGCAAGGCCTTCAAGGAAGTAAAGGATAACCTCCTAAGCTTGATTTTGTTTGCAATACCATAAAATCTACTAGATACTCCCAAGAGTCTATAGAGACAATAATATGTTATATTATCCCTTACATCTTGACAATGGACCTATCAATAATTTGAAGAACAATATGGGTTTGTCTTTAAAATCCTTGGAGTTATAGATTTTCTAAAGTGTCCTTGGTCATTACATTTATGGCTACTTCCAGGTCAATCAAAGTGTTTATTATCAATTTATAGGTAATGTGAATATTTACTACAGGGGCTTCCTGGATCAATATATTTAGGAAGAAGCACCTTCCCAAGCTTAAGACCAACAAGTTATCACAAGATATGGGTGGTTTGTGGGTCTTTCCTTTTTCTTCCAGGCTTTTGCTAGGTATGTGTTATATTATTTACATAATTATCCTCATGCATTGTTATGTTGCACTGGGTGCAGTGGGGGCGACAACCCCTGAAAAAAATTGGGTGGTTTTTGCGTTTGTTTTGGGTAGTTTTGGCACATGGTTTTGTTCGGTTTGGGCGTTTTAGGCACACAGTTTTCCAAGCCATGGTTTTCTTACCCTTGTTAAGGAATTAAGGTTGTAATCTAATCTAGGTCAATGTATTAGGGCTTTTGGATGCAGTGGGACCTATATATTGTATTGTAATGGTGAAATACAATGAGAGTTAGAGGTGCATCTCTAAACATTGTGTTGGTTTTCTTGGTTAAGGGTTTCCAGGGTAAATTTATGAGTACCATGTGTGATTGCTATTGTTTTATTTATGTTTTATAAATAATATGCATGTGCATTGCTATATTGTAAAGGTTTAAAACCTACAGTTTCTTCAAGATGCAAAGTTCTATTACAATTTTTTTGTAAATTGGAACATCCTTAATGGCTTGAATTAAGGGTATTTTGACACATAAATTTATGAGCTCTCCTAGAAAGTCAAATTCTATTTGGATAATGTGTTTAGACCAGTTTAATCTTTCTCGAAATGGTAGTTTATCCTCTAGGTGTTGTGTTTCTTGTTGATGAGTGGGTTGTTATGTGTGATTTTCAGGATTTTGCAACTACTCCTCATCACTAGTTTCAATAATAACTGGTGGCAAGGATTTTTTCACCAATTTTCCCATGTGGAGTTGGACTTCATCACAATTTAAAGGATCTATAGAGTAGGTTTCATGCGCTACTATCTCATTGTTACATATATATTTATTATTGTTTTGATTCGATGCAGGTTGAGTAGATAGTTGAGGAGGTTTAGGATGTTGGGGAGTATTAGTTGGCTGAGGAGGTGGTAGCAATGCTTGTTGTCGAGAAGTCGGTTTCCATTTTTGGTGATCTTTCCAAGGTTTTTGTTGGGCAAACCATTGGCTTTGTTAGGGCTACTGATAATGAAAGAAATGTGGTTGTTGATTTTGGAAATTTGGATATTGCCATTGTTGTTGGGGTGGAAATGGATTTGGTCAAGGTTGATAATACCAGTTTGTCAAGGTATTAAATTGATTATTCCAAGAAGAATTCAAATATTGAGGGTGTTTTTATGGTACACCTTAAGATATGCATAGTAGTAGTTGCCTTCATTAGTTGATGAAACAAACCTACTCCACATTCTAATATGCTACATCATACAGAGCCTTCAAACCTGGTTGTTGTGGCCACTAATTGATGTTCTGACCATCTTTGCAAATTCCATGCACTTCTATGCTATTTAGCGAGGATTCATGACGAGCATGTTTTTTTGTGCACTTTGGGCAAAAAATTGCCAAATCTTTTCCAATTTCCTCTTTCTTCTTCTTGACTTGGATTGTATTAAACTAGACTTCCATTGAATGTAAAACACACGTCTTCATATCCTCCAATGTATTTTCAATTTCTACTTTTGTTAATCCAGTCATGGTCCTGTAAGTTTGTGCAATAGTTCTTCTAGTTCCTTCACCCTTTTTAGTAGCAACTCTTGAGTAGTTTTTGCAAACATTTCTTATCTAATTATAAGTGCATTTGGAAATATCTCTAGATGTGATCAAATTTAAAGCTTCCATACAACCATCTCTTACTTCCCTTGAGAGAATTTTCTTAATAGAGTCTTTGCCAATTGTGCAATTGGTAGATCTCTTGTAATTGAAGTGAAATCTCTCAACATAGTCCGCTAATGATTCATATTCTTCCCGATTCATTCAGAATATTTCATCTCTTGAGTTTTTTGATTTGAAATATTCTCTATATTTCTCTATAAAAAGATTCTTCATTGTTTCTCAAGTTTGAATATCATGTCCATGAGCCATCTAAGTGTTTTCTCCTTCAAAGTAGAGGGGAATAGTCTTAGGTTTTGGGCATCATTCTTTTAGTCACAAGTCCTACAATGGACTTCAAATTCAAAGAGGAAAGTTTCTCGGTCCTTAGTGATCATTCCATGAAAATGGGCAGCTATTGGATTTATGTTTTTCATTCTTACTTTCTTCTCTATTTCCATGATAAGAAACTCAAACATCTCTTGGTATTCTACATTTATTCCTTCTACCCTTCCATCTGCTCTTTCATCAACTATAATGAATAGGGAAAATGATGATGATGAAAATGAAGAAGCTTCCCAATCCCCAAATTCTTCAACCCTTCCTTCGAAGGTTTGTTTACTTTCTTCAAGAATTGTTAACTCAAGGCTCCATTCTCTTACCTCTCACTTCCAGTTGGACCTACACTTTGGTTATAAAATCTTGGTAAAACTAATTTATCCCTACCACGATGTATGCATTCTTCTAAAAAAAACTACTAAATATAGAGAAGAAGACCACTTTGTAAAAGGAAAATCTTGTGAACCTTGGTTCCTTCTCCCTATTACATTGCAATCCTCATTCAACAATGCTTTATTCCTTTAAGATTTTATAACAATTACGCTTTCTTCCTCGATAATTCTTGAGGTATGCCTTGTCACTCGACTCCCTTGTTTTGACCTTTAATTCACTTTTACTCGTATTGTCGCACATGTCTTAGGAATTGTACTTCGCTAATGTTTAGTTTTTCCAAATATTGGATTAGTAGATGTTCATAGATTCCCACTAATAGAAAAACCCTACCCTCCTCCCTATTCTGATTTGCTCCTAGAACAAAGCGAGGGATCACGCCATGTGACAACACTTGGATCCCTTCCAACATGTCCTCTGTGCAGTTGACTAGGTCCAAATCCATTGTCTTATCTAATAAATGCCCCATCCTTATGCCCTTTTCATTTTTTATTATATGGAAACAACGTTGTATAGATGTTCTACAAAATGACTTTTTTAGCCGAATCCATCGAGATAAATTTACACGAATTGCTATTTTTTGTTGTTCAAAATCTATTTTTGAATGCAAAAATGGATTTAGCATGCTGAAAAACCCACGGGGCACTCAGATTATATAGAAATAATCACTCAAATCTACGAATCCAACAAAGTTTCTCACTGGATTTCGGGAAAATGTCCCCAGAAAAAATCGTCATTTCATAGAACCTTTAGCCTACGACTATGGAAACAACATATGTATTTTTTTATTAACTAGATTGAGATTTTTTTATAATTCTCCGAAGCAATTTTCTAAACTTTATTGCAGACCTCATCAACATAATTTTTTTTTTTTTTTTTAAATGCCCAACACAAAGAGAAAGAGCTTCCATGAATGAAAATTGCGTCGATGTGGATGGAGAACCATTGAATCTCCAATACAATTGCTCATCTGCTAAAATTAGAGGTAATATTTAGCTCGCAAAATTGTTTTGTTAAAACATACTTATTTCAAGTACATAAATTATTTATCGTGGTACTTATTACCTATATGGGCATAATATTTGAGCACAAGCGGAAGATCATATCACGAAGAAACTCATTGGGCTTAAGTATATAAGGAACAAGATGATGGCTTGCTTTTATATGACAATCGAAAAATATTGTAATTATCTTGATGGGGGAAAGCATTTTTCAAATATTTGTAGGATGGGGGCATTTGAGAATTTTCTTAAGATTAAGATTAATACTAAAGAGACATTCGAGATGAAAGTAAGAATAATTTGCATGATACCCTTTATCACATGATACCATTTATCGAGAATGGGGGTATCATTACAACAAAATATGGCTCAAGAGGGAGACTGGACTAGTTGTTAAAAGAAGAATAAACCATATTAAGTAAAATTTGAATCCCTATTTTGTTCTTCACTAATTTGTTTAGTCTTCTTCCTTCTCAAAAGAAAAAAAATGTTTCTTCATTAAATTTTAAACCAAACTCAGAAAGCAAGTAAAGAAAATAGACCACCAGATGTTGACTAAAAAAGTCGGGAAATTCATTTGCAAGGAGATTGGATATGAAGAGAAAGAATGTGATCGAATGCTTGTGGCAGGGAAACAACCCATCAGAATGCCACAACAAAAGGCCACTGAGGTAAGAAATAATATGGTAGTTGAATTATCATTTGGAAAACCTTCATGACACATTTGATATAATTACCATATTGCTTTTAATTTTATTTTATTTATTTGGTAGACATTATAATCATGGAGAATATCAATGATGGTCTTCGTTTATGAAAATACAACGGGAGGAGTATTGGCTCGATCCAACCTCAGAAGAACTGAAGTATTCCCTAACTCGTAGTTATGTGAAGATAGTGGTGGACATAAAACATGATGCAACTAAGGTAAATTATAATTAATTGTGTCTTAAGTGCGAGAATTCAATTGTTTTGATAAATATTGTGTACTATTTTATTTTTAATTGCAAGCATGTTAATTGTATTTTTTTGGTGTTTTTATAGCATCCTTAAGAAGAGGAAGAATGAGAAGAAGAAGAATATCTACATGCTTATGAGGATGACGATGAATCCTCTAAATATAGTTGATTTGATTTGATTTTACTCTTGTATTTAATATTCAAATTTCCTTGGGGTGGCAACAAACCACTTGTTTATAGGGGGAACATATTTTATTGTGTAGTTAAGATTCACATTTCTCGTAGATCGCTTGTTACATGGAAAAAATGAGTATTGCATATAAATTATTGTGAATTTATAAATGTCTTTTCCTTTATCTTGTGTATTAAGATATATAGATTGATGTCACATAATGTAAATTCAATTGGAAAATTAAAATTGCTTAGAATAAAATTTCAATGAAACAACATGGATATGAGCCAACTAAAACTTGATGAGATCACAATGCCTAAATGACAAAATAAGAATGCTAAAATTGATCTAGAAAGTGACAAAAAAGGACACATTTTAGATGCCATAAAGACACAATTAGGACGCTCAAGGCACTCTAAATTGACCATTCGAATGCAAAATATATGCTACTAGGGGGCAATTAAGATGTTAAAGAGATGTTCAGGGGGTTGTAAATGGAACCATGGGGACAATAATAAGATGTTAAAATGACTCAACTAGGACACTAAAAGGACACTAATAAGAAGAAACTAGGATGCCAAGGTGACGCTAAAAGAATGACACAAAAATGCTACAAGGGCATAATTAGAATGCTATTAAAATGCTTTAATTACACTAAAAGAATGCACCTAAGACTCTAGCATCACACACCCACTACCATTACACACCCAAGACATTAGCAAGACATTAAACTGACACAACTCATATTCTAAACAAATTCATTGAGATGTTAATGGGATGCAAATAGGATGCTAAGGATACACCAAGGACACGATAATGACATTATAACAATGCAAAATGATGTCATAATGATGCAATAGTCATGAAAGGGATGCATGGTAAGACATAAAAATGATGTTGTTGGGATGTAGACAACACAAAAAACCACGAACACGATACAAATATAATTCCTTCCTATTATGTCCTTCTTTATGTTTCCATTTCACAATAAAACATCCAAAAAGTAACAAGTGAGAGGATGTAAATTAGGACACAAATGGCCCTATTGTAGTAGTGAAGGTAGGACATCAAGTTTTATCCTAGATCATTCTTGCCCCTCCCACTCATAAATCTACATCCAAAGTTGTGGCTAGGAGAGGGAGCGCAATGTAGTGCGTCATCCCCCCTCTACCCCATACTAGAAAATTTCAGCATTGGATGGAGGGGCAATGATGCTACTTATATCCCTTTCCCGACACATTGGGACATGATATGTGTGAGCAGGGATGGAGCATTGAAAAACATCAGATAGTCTCATTACTGCATAACTAACATCCTAGTGGAAATTCCAACCACTGGTGCTACCTTGGGGAAACAAGATGGGAATTGCACCACTATCGCCTTAGTACAATATCCCCTTCACTTGAGGCCATCTCCAAAGGACAAGGGGGGTATCCCTATATACCAATGATAGATATCTAAGTAAATATCTTTAGTGAATTAATCTTATGCAATCATATGATTTACTTCAATGAATCCACAATATGTATGACAATGCAAAGTACATGGATTCTAGCAAGTGTTGAAATGCCTTAAGATAACAATTCAAGATCAATAACATAAACCACAAATTATCCACTTAAGAGAGATGAGTTAGGAGCTAGTGTATGTGTGTGTGCCAAATATGATTTAAAGGTGTATAACAAAGACAACTTCATATTTTCATTCTAATAAATGAAACTGAGAAGAGGTTACTTGAATGAAACCACTATAAGCTACTTTAGAGCACCAAGAATGAAATTGGATAGCATAAATTGATGGTGTATTGTGTGCTTTGAGTGCCAATGAATTATATGTTGAAATAAGGACTAGCTTAAGGTTGTTCCACACTTCTAAATCCGTTTAAATGATAAATAAACACAAAAGTCTAGATTTGAAGTGAAGAAAAGAACCATCCAAGAGAGACATTTCCACTTATATGCAAGATATCTAGGATGATTTAGCTAGGGATTGAAATATGCAACAAATACATAGCCCAAGTATGTTAGAAACAGGCTCACAATAGATATATCAACGCAACAAATGAGAACTTGAAATAAAATGGTAAATTTCCCCTTAGGGTTATCCAATGTTAGCACTAGAAGTCACCTAAACAATCTCGTAATGAATGATATGCAGTCAGAAGCAATTTAGAGATGAATTTGACCACTAGAAATGTATGATAAACTTGTAGCAATTCTCTAGTTAATGAAACAAAAGCGAGGTCTAAATGTAATTGAACTTTTAAGCATAAAACCTAGTTCTAAGGTTTCCTCAAGTATTAATTTTATTTATGTTATGTGATTTTCAGATTTGAGAGAAGCTTTAAATCAACCCAAAACAAGATAACCGAACCTTAAGAGCATAAAGATATTGGGTTGATTTACCTCTTTAGGGTTTAGAGATAAGAAATGAATCACACTCCCTTAATAATCTAGTCTAGGAAATAAAATAAACAATGAACTTTGCCCTAGACTAGGAAATAAATCTAGATTATGATTTTCCTTTGATTTTCCATTAGATTTCTTTCTAAACAAATAAAATAAAATATTTTGGACTTTAGGGTTTTGGTTGGTTGTTGGGAGAAGACAAGTGCCTTATTCCAATTAGGGCTTCCGGGTTAAGAAGTGTGCCCCTCTTTAGTCTCGATTTCATAGCTTGGGTGGATGGGTAGCATGTTTGTTATCCTCCTCGCCCAACTTCAATTCCCTCAAAGTGGACATGTTGTCCCATTTTGATAATGCTAGAAGGGTAGACACCCCATTGGATATAGGTCCACTCTAGTGGGCTTTGGGATGCCTTAGTCCTTGCTAAGTCATAAGTGTTTAGTATATCTGGCTTGTGCGTTGTTGGATATACAATTGGGTTTAATGGAAACCAGTAGGATTGATCTCGGCCCTAGTCCATATAAATCTACGAGTTACTGATTCCCAAGGTTAAAAGATAGAAGAAGTATGCTCCTCTTTAAAGTTGGTATATTTTATCTTAATTGATTAGGGCTAAGAAACTAGAACCCTAAGGAAAATTAGTCTCCTATCTAATCAAGATATATCAAGTAGACCAAGGCCCTACTAGAAGGGGTTCCCAAAGAATGCACCTTCACCAACAAGATCAATTATAAATTGATAATAATACTAAATACCCTTGCTAGGGATCTAAAGGAAAAAAATGATTAATTGAGAAAATACCAAACTAACAAAGGGAGAAGGAAAGGATTTACCCTAAGATGTCTTTCCTCAAAGTGGCAGGCTTACCCTTAAAATAGATCATCTTGAAAGCTTGTAGTAGTCTTGAGAAAACACAACAAATCTTTAATGCACCAAAATAAACCAAGATAGAAGAGCTCCAAGAATTGACACCAATGCCTCAATAACTAGATATTCAACGAAATTGTATTCTCAAAGAAGTAGTCAACAACAACAACCAATTGGAATGAGAGGATACTCTATTTATAGAGGAAGCTTCATCGTCCTTCTCATTCAATATTAGTTTCTATCTCCGTAGATCTATCTTAGGAGAACTAAAAAAATGACTTGTCTTCCAGCTAACTAAAGGTGACCAAGTCAAAATACAATAAAAATGTGTCGCATGTATGATAATTCCTCCAAGAGAGGAGGTCATCCAATGAATGAGGATGAACTAGGGTCCAAAGAGGCTCAATGTCTCTCCCAAATTGTAAGGGGAGACCTCAAAGTATCCTAATATAATCCTCCAATGAAGAAAAATCCAACAAGATGCCAACATCTAACCTCAAATAGTGGAATGGTCACATGTGTGGGATGAATTAGGTGAAAACGAGAGGGTGTCTCCTCCAAATAGGCTCCAATGGCTACATGAGATGTCTCCAAGGTGAAAGAACGTCCTCAAAGCATTCAATCAACATCCAAAAATCACGAAATACCCCCAAGTCAAAATGTGTCCACATGTGCCATATGAGTAATCAAACAACTAGTAGAATGGTCATCCAAGGAATTCAACCCCCAAATCAAGTGCAAAATGCCTCCAAATGAGTGAATTAGGAGAGTGCTCAAGCAACTAGGACATGACATGTCATGAGAGGACTGATGCATGTAGAAATAGCCCCAAAGTGTCGTGGGCATTGTGACTAGTGTTTAGGGATCTGTGAATTGCCTCAAGATCTGTGAAACTACTTCAAGAATCATGTCACTACATGAGCAATTGTAGAGTCATCTCCAAGTGTCCATGACTAAAGTGTGACAAATACATAAAGGGGATCCATGCTTAGGCATAAGATAAGTGTGCTTCCATAGGTATGACAACCTTTACAACATGATCAACACTTTTACTTAGAGTGAAGTGAAAAATCCTAGAGGTTCTCTAAGTCATGTGTTCTAGTAGATCCATCCCAATACCCTCGTGTACCTACACATTCTATACATGACCTCAAAAGGATAGTTATCCAAACCATAAGAGAAAGGACTATTCTGAAATGGGGACTAAGAGGACGGGTTGTGACCAACCACAAAGGGTTTAGAGCTACCACCTAGGTAAAAAAATTGTACATAGATCATCTAAGCTAGTCCAATACAATACACGAGTACAAAATGGTTTCACTTTTGGTTGATCATGATACACTAGTAAAAAGTATCATGGTGGCACTTTTGATCATGGTACTATGGGCTCTAACATCAACAAGATAGGCACAACATTTTCTCATATGATGGGTCACATATGGCGAAAAAATATGAGGTGTACTGAAGTGAATATGAGGTGCAACAAGTCTCTTTCCATTTATTTCTTGCCCATTCTTGTCGAGTCAAAAGAAGAATGAGAAAATCAAGCACTAGAGAGGATTTACATATGTTATTTTCTCTTTCCATGAAATACTCCTCTACCTTGAGTTTGTGGTGGTACCATGATTCTCTCTCAAAGTGATTTTATCCCTTCAAAGCAAAATTGACTCACTCCAAATAATTTTATCTCTTTAAAACAACTACCAAATAATAAGTATTGTTTCTTTCACACCATTAATTATTGCATCTAGTAACTATGGTAAAAGCTGAGAACAAAAAAAAAATTCCATCACAGGTCTGTAACAAGTGTCATGGGCAACAAAGTCCCAACCCTTGTGTTTTGTATTGGAAAAGTAAAATAATTAATTAATATGTTGTTTATCTAAGCTAGCATAAACGCTCTACTCCGTTCCTTTCTTTGACAGTACGTTAATGCACTACATGCATTCTAAACATAAAATGCACATATCAAATTCTTATCCAAGCTAACTTTGATAATAACAATTGGGAAGGATGATTGAAAAAGAAAAACAAGGTTGAACACATTTAATTAAGCTTAAAGATATATAATGGAAAATGAAACCATGAAGTGTGAGAAATCACAGGTATAGAAAGATAACTAAACTAACCTCCTATCTATGAATCTGACAACATATCAAACATAATAAGAACAAAAAGAGAAAAGGAAAAAGAATACACTAGATATACGTGGTTCACCCAATTGGGATACGTCCACAGGAAGGTTGTCTTCTATTATCTCCATAAATCTCCTTCAATCTTACAAGAGAGCAACTCCACAATTACCCCATACAAATATAGAAGAATGCTTGAGAGCACAAGATGATGATCACATGTTATGCCTTAAGAGACACTCTTGGAATTATTATATACCAAGAGATATGGAGGAATCACTCTCACATATTGCATGTGGGATAATATAATTCTCATTTTTATTATCTCTTTATATAATATTCCTACCAAGAGTAAACTATTCCATAATAAATATGGGATATTTGTTTTATACTCTTTTACATAATATTGTGGACAACTTACGACATAATAGAAAGACATTATTACCTGCCAAGGAATGTAATATATTCCAACACTCCCCCTTAATAATGGTTGGGATAAAATCCCACACTAATGGAGGAAGGAGTCATTACTAATGCTCCCCCTTGTGACAACTTCCCTCATCCCCAACAAAGAGCGAAGATGTACAAACTTTGCCTTTGTCATGGATTTGGCGAAGATATCGACTGCTTGCTGCTCAATAGGACAATATGCTAGAGAGATAGTACCATCTGCAACTAGATCTCGAATATAATGTGCATCAAGATCAAGATGTTTAGTCTTGGAGTGATATACTGGATTATAAGCAGGTTGTATTGCACCTTGATTGTCACATCTCAACTCTGTGTTGGATATTTGAATCAGTCCAAGCTCTGTAAGAACATGGCGTAACCATACTGCTTCTTTGGTTGTTGTGTACTCTGTCACCTGCCCAATCATAATCTGTATAACCAAGAAGTGAAACTGTAGCACTGCTCGAATAAAATACACCATAATTCACTGTCCCTTTTAAGTATCGTAGAATTCTCTTGGCTGCATGCCAATGACTTTCATGAGGCTGCTGCATGAACCAACAAACCAGACTGACAACAAAAGAGATATTGGGCCTGTTGTGTGTCAAATATATCAAACTCCCCACAAGGTGACGATATAGTGTAGCATCAACAACAGAAGTAGTGCATTCCACAATTAACTTAACACCAAACTAAAATGGTGTGGGAGAGGGATTACAATCACTCATATGGAAATTAGTCAATAAATTGGTTGCATACTTTAGTTGAGAGAGAAAAATACCATTGGCCATATGTCAGATCTGAAGACCCAAGAAATAGTCTAAGATGTTGAGATCTGTCATCTCAAACTACTTTTGAAGATCACTTTTCATATTTTGAATTAATACAAGTTGGATGCCAATGATAATAAGATCATCCACATATAAGACAATAATGAGGACATGATCACCAAAGTCCTTTGCATATAGACTTGGATCAGATATACACCACTTGAAACCATTCTTCAAGAAATATGCATCAATTTTATCATACCAAGCCCTCAGTGCCTGCTTGAGACCATACAAA
>SNQJ01S0067504.1:10633-32945 GCA_010110895.2 Picea sitchensis | reverse complement strand
GGTACAAACACGCATTTTATTTTTTCCTTTGCCACATTCATATTTCTTCCTGCATGTTATGTTTATTTTTTTCGAACTTCTCACACGTTTTCATGCAGGATTTGTACTAAGTTTTTTTTTTTCAGGAGCACAGTCTATCGCATCTTGCTGCTAAAGTGATTTTCAAAGATCACAAAACTTTTCAAAAAGAAATAGGTCTTCTTGACAGCTTGAAAGAGCTAATTCCCATCTTACACATCATGGTGTTTGCAGTTACGCATAAACCCGTTCATAAAACCATTTGCGCCATGAATTCCTTCCGCACATTTCTCTTTCAAAGAAGCGTGTTCATCCATGTCTTGAAGCCCATTTTCCATTACCTTATCCTTCAAAACTTCATGCATGCCTACCTTTCTGAGTTGCATACATTCCTTTATCCTTTTTCAGTTCATTTTTGCCTTCTTTTTCCCTTCCAATTTGCCTTACCAATAAAACCATTCAACTCCCTTTCCCTGACTACATTTCCTTGCCATAAACACTGTTACTACTGAGATCTTTTCATTTATATTCCTACCACTCTTTTTATTTGAACTCATGTTGACTGATGTGGGATTCCTTAAGGCCCACCTTTCAACAAGTCTTGCCCCATCGACCTCAACACCTTATCTGGGATATAGACTATAGTCCATTTTTGAGTACCTAGAGGCTTGCATGCCTTAATGGAAAGTTCTCTTGCTGACAATCATGGGAATACATCAATGTCCCTTGATCATCAGATATTGCAAGTGGCTCGACATCAACTCATTCATTCATACTTCGCCAGATGTACTCGGGTACCTTGGCACTCATAGACATCAATGGTGAGCTGCCTCGCATTGGTTAACGACATTCATCATTGGTCGGTAATCCAATGACTTCTTTTCATGCTCGACATCGACACATTCATTCGCATGATTAGAATTGTACCATCAGGTTTTGTAGTGGGTGAAGACTATACACTTTTCATGACTCTATCAGCAGTTACAACAGCATGACTTCAGCCATATGAGACTACCACAGTTCCACTTTCACACTTTCTCTTTTCCATGATTCATTCAGTAGCAGTTCATCTTCCTCCACTTCACATTCTCTGATCCAAAAAACAACAGTCGCATCTATAGCAGCAGTCACTTTCCATATGATCCTGCAGTAGTGACATCTTCCATCATCTAGCAACTGCATCAACCATATTCCTATTGCATAGTTCATCAACATTTTGGGTAAGTGGAGGTATGTTACTTTCTAAACTTTAATCATGTAATTCCTCAAACTACTAGCAATGAATAATTTGGAAAATTTCCTGATCCAGTTCCCTTTCCTTTTCACTTCTATGATACATGCATGGTTGCATGAGGACATGAAACAAGTTAAGTTAAGGGGTAGAGGGACATTATTCACTATCATCACTCCACTTTTCCACTACCATCATTCCATTTTTTGTCTCATTTACCATTTATGAACATTTCTTTTCCAACAATACTCTGTTGCACTTTACTTCATAAGCACTGATATACAAAAAAAAAGAAAGGGCTTTCTTATACTCAGTGATGTTTTCCTTATACACATTGATATCATACATTTTCCAGTAAAAATATGGGCAAATTATTATCATAACAGCAAGAAAACAAGTAACGAAATGAATTTTGTTAACACAAGAACCAACATTCTTTATATTCATGGTTGTCACACAAGAACCAACCATAAGAAAATGTCAGTTGTTACTGGAAACTAAAAATATGGGCAAATTAGTATCATAACAACAAGAGAACGAGTAACAAAATGAATGTTGTTAACACAAGAACCAACATTCTTTATATTCATGGTTGTCACACAAAGACCAACCATAAGAAAATGTCAGTTGTTACTCATGCAAATCCCATCCTAGAAAACATTCATTATCGTCACTCAAAGCCAACATTCAGATGCCAAAATTTCTTGAAAAGATCCATGCATGGTTGCATGAGGACATGCAACAAGTTAAGTTGGGGGGTATGTTGGGGCTCAAAAATGTCCTATTATCATCCACCTTTCCCTTCATCATTCTTCACATTTCATCGCCCCATTAACCTTTCATGATATCATTTCCATAAATATACTTGGGTTTCACCTTATTGTTCTCCACTTTATTCATTTTAGTATTTAAAAGGAATTTGTGATTAAATGTTAATCAACATGTTTTCATATATATCTCAAATATGTGTGAGTTTTGTAATGTGTAGGAATATATGAAGGATTAATTCAAAGGACTTCTCCAATACTTCCTCCACCATTTCAATATTTGAGGAGATAATTCAATCCCATTCCAAGGAGAAGATCATGGAGATTTGGTTGGAATATCTTATTAAGATATATGAGAGATATGTGTGAGGATTTAAAGGGATTATATTTTGTAATAATGGAAAATAGGTTGAGAGAATACTGGATCTGTAATAATGAGATGGTTATCTTATCTTCAAGGCTCTCATGTATAAAAGAGAGTGCTCTCTCTTCATGAGAATTCAATTAGGATGTAATTAGAATTAGAGTAGTCATTAGGATTCAAAAGACAAAGGGATTCTTAGCTTTGATTCATGGTTTTGGTTTTCATGATTTCATTATTATGTTATGAAGATTAATTTGGTTATTTTAATATAAGATTGCTTCATTAGAGTGAGCTCACATATGTTGTTGTGTCATTCAATTCTTCACATGTTGTACTTTATTTTCCTTCATGTAGTTCTCCATTTCTAGATTAATTCCTTTACGCAATTTCTCATTCCTAGATTAATTTCATTTATGCAACTAGATTAATTCAATTCCAAGTTGTGTGTTAGATTAATGATTCTACTTAAGTCGTGTGTTAGATTAATGATTCTATTTTAGTCGTGTGTTAGATTAATGATTCAATTCCAGTTGTAGCTTAAACATTAGATTAGATTAGTCCCGCTTCAATATTGCATATACTTTGCGTGTGCTTCGTCAGTTTATGACCCCCGGGTTGACAAATTAGATAAGTTGGGAAAATACTACAATGCAATTGATTCAACATTAGTTTGGCCCAATATAACAACTGTCGTTCCCTTATCACAATTGTTGTTCCTTTTGTTGTTCATTTGAATGGGACGATTGATGTTCCTTTTGTTGTTCCTTTGACTACAACAACTGATGTTCCCTTTACGATTGCTATTCCTTTACAAGAATCGCATCTCTGGAGGCTGGGTATTGAAAATGAAAGGTAAGAACCTACATAGGCGACAAGTAAAATGCTTGTGCCAGCGCCTACCTTTGGTTGATGCATAGAGGTTGTTTTTAGGACATCTTTAGAGCCCAACAAAGAGTAAGATGCAAGTTGATCTTGTTCAAAAGGATAAAGTAATCTCTTCCTGGGATAAGTTACTAAGGCTATAAGGAAAAAATTCTATCCATTGGCACATATGCAAACGACAATGATCGAGTGGCAACACCTAAGACAGGGTAAAGGTTAGAATATTTAGGCATATACACAGGAATTCAAAAAGAAGGAATTATCACTAGGAATTCCATTGTATACTCATGAAACTCTTTTGAAGTATATTGGTGGCATGCACTCATATCTTTGTCACACTATTCTAATGTTTATCCCTACTAACATTGATAAGGTGTTAGTACAAGATAAACATCTAGAGGCTAGTAAGGGTAAGAATGTGAGTGAATGTAAGAAGCCATTCAAGTTAGAAAAGAAACTGAAAGGTAAATGGAAGAGTAATAAATCATCCACATTGAAGCAAGTTGAGGGAATACCTACATGTTCCCACTGTAAGAAAAATGGACATGAGGAATCACAGTGTTGGAAGATGCATCCAGAATTACGACCAAGAAAATTCAAGGATAAATGGAATCATAATATTGTTGCATCAGCTCATTAGGATCTAGTTGGGTCATATTCCAGAGATGAATCCAATATCATGGCCATAGGAAGTAAAGATATATCAGTTATCAATTCAAATTCTTAAGTTTAGTCTGCAAAAATGGAAAGTGATATCGATCAAAAGAAGAGAAGAGAGTTATTTCATGTCATATTTATAATCAAGCATACTAAGGTAGATACTTTATTTGACAGTGGATCTCAAATTAAACTAATATCTAAAGCAATTGTTAATAAGCTGGGATTGAGGAAGACACCTCACAAAAAGTCATATCCATTAGTTTGGGTGTGTAATGATGCTAAGTTGCAAGTAACAAAGTAGTGTAAGATTAGGTTTGCAATTACAGCTAATTTCTTTGATGAGGTCGAGTTGGATGTTGGGCCTCTTGAAATTTGCAGCATTGTCTTGGGTAGTCCATATCTATTTGATAGGAAGGTTGTGTTTTATCAAGAAGAAAATAAATATCATATTTTCAAGGATGGAGTTGAATATATTGTCAGGGATCATCGCATCAAAACCAATGTTTCTTTAGTGAACACAGGGAAAATGAAGAGACTCGTGAGCGCAAGTAAATCTTTTGTTCTCATGATAGTGAAAAGAAAAGAAGAAGATATAACAAATGCTTTATCGGTTTGTGATCCAAATCATAAACAAGAGTTGATCAATATCATATCTAATTATGATGAGATGTTTGAGGAACCTACAGGATTGCCTCCTAAAAGAGAGGTTGATCATGAAATATATTTGTAGCAAGATGCTCATCTTCCGAACATTGGAATGTACAGGTCATCAATAATCGCGAATGCATAAATAAAGACGCAAGTTTATGATTTTATCGATAAAAGAATCATCAGACCAAGCTCCTCTCCATGTGGTTCTCTTATTTTTTTAGTTTCGAAGAAAGATTTCATGTGGAGGATGTGTATTGATTTTTGAGCCATGAACACGATTACGGTAAAGAACCATTATCCTCTTCCCATAATAGATGATATATTAGATCAGTTAAATAATGTTGTGTATTTCACCAAGTTGGACTTGATAAGTGGTTACCATCATATCAGAATTGCAGAAGGCGACATATGGAAAATTTATTTCAATACCAAGCAAGGCTTGTTCGAATGGTTGGTTATACCATTTGGGTTATGTAACGTACCAGCAACCTTTATGAGGGTGATGAATGATGTGTTCTAACCCTAAATACATGATTTTGTTATTGTCTATCTAGATGATATATTTATCTTTAGTCAAAGATGGGAAGATCATATAATACATGTCAACACAGTCTTTGAACTCTTGAAGAAGGAGAAGTTGTATATCAAGTTATCTAAATGTGAATTTGGAAAAAAATGTCTTGTATATGTAGGATATATTGTAAGGAATGGTGAGTTAAAGATAGATCCTACAAAGGTAGAAGTCATTGTAAAATGGCCCAAGCCAACTACTTCCACTGAATTCAAGAGCTTCTTAGGAGCAGTACAGTACTAGAGGAAATTCATTGCTAATTTCTCATACATATCAACACCTCTACAGGTCATGATTATCTATATGTCGTGGTGGACAGATTCAACAAGATGTGTATTCTAATTCCATGCAAGAAAAAAGTCACAACTGAACATAAAACAAAGATGTTCTTCGCTAATGTATGGGTTCATTTTGGACTTCCTACATCTATTATATCAGATCGGGACTCTCTCTTTTTGGGAAATTTTAGGTCTCATTTATGGGAGCTAATGGACACTAATTTGAAGAAGAGAATGACTTTTCATCCATAATAGATGGATAGACAGAGGTGGTCAATAAAACAATGTTACATATACTTCGAGGATACAGTAGCAAGCATCCTAAATTATGGGATGAACAATTACCTTGTATACAACATGCTTATAATCATGCCATGCATTTGTCTACTCGGAACACTCCTTTTGAAGTATGTTTGGGGTACTTTCATAAATCACCTATGGAATTTGTTTTTGGAGAAGCAGGTAAAGAAGATGGACAAGATGATACAGATAAAGCTAAAAGGTTCATTCAGAGAATTCAACAAGTACATAAAGCAGTACAGGAACAATTGGAGAATATCCAAGCCAAGTACAATGCAAGGCATAACAAACATCAGGTTGATCATGAATTTGAAGTTGGTGATCAAGTATGGTTACATATAAGCAAAGATAGAATGAAAGGTGAAGGTCAAAAGATAATTCCAAACTGATATGGTCCATTCAAGACCTTAGAGAAGATCGGTACCAATGCATTTCATTTAGATCTATAAGCTTACATGCAAATGTATTCAATGATAAATGTTGAGAATTTTAAGCTTTATGAGCCTCCTATGATTATGGATGAAGATGAAAGTATTCAGGTTCCATTAGTTGATGATTTTTATCCAGAATATTTGAATGTGCTACAGGAATATTTCATTCTCAACAAAAGGATCAGAACTTCACAGCAAGGTGATGTGGAATCTCTTCAAGTTGGTCTTAAAGGGGTAAAACCAAGTAAAGAAAAATGGATGGAGATAAAAAAGGTGAGGGAACTCTACCCTCACTTAGTTTTTGAGTAAATCAAAACTTTTGGTGGTCCAAAAGTCTTCCAATGGGGAGGAATGATCCAAGAGGATCCAGGAATGCTCACAAAGGTCTAGAAATATCTGGAACCTCCACAGAGATCCAGAATGGTTTGGTAATGCTTAAACTTTGACCATCCCAAATTCTCTCAAAAATTCCATCAATGTGTAGAGATCGACGATATCTTTCCAATGATGCAAATTTCACCTCAAAGGGAGTTCATATGGAGAAGTTATGAGCGGTCAAAGTTCCAATCAAAGTCCACGTGGGGAAAAAAAAGTCACACATGTCACCAATGCAAGGGTGACAGGTGGCACATTATTGTTGGAAAATGACTACACATATCATACCTTCAAGTGGTCCAATTACAGGTTGACAAGTGGAACACAAGTGGTACAATTGTTGAATGACATGTGGAAAGGTCAAGCCAATGAGAGGTCACCACGTGGTGACCTCCCATTAGCCTATAATGACTAGAGTTATGTAAAAGTTATGGAGTCGATGGGCGTCAAACTCGTGACCTCCATAAGCCTTAACATAGCCCCCACTACCAACGCACCACCACAAAGGTTCTTAACATACATATGGTTTCAATTATATTTAAGTTTGTAATAAAGTTCAAATGGGTGGCCAAAGGGCCTAAGTCCTTAGTCCTTGACCCTTGGCTCTTGGTCTACATGTATACCATGTAAACAACAACTTTTTTCACGTAGGGGGGGGCAAGAGGGATAACACAATTATTCCACCATAATCATATGTTATAAGGTTATATAACCAAATAACAAAGTTCCAAAGATTTGGGTTGTTTGAACTATATATATTATATATAGTATAAAAAATAACAAAACCAACAAGATATATGTGTGAGTTTGGTTATGAAACCAACTACCTTATAATTAATGTCTGTTACAAATTTCAGATTTGGTTAAGGGCCTGCGCCCTATTTAATCGGTGGGAGAACCGAGGTTGGGGACACTAGTGAATGCGGAGTTTAGTCTCGTAACTCATTCTCGAGGGTACCAAAGTTGTGATGATACACCGTAAATCATGTTAAGGGGTACCTTGATGAATTTTCGAGAAATTTATAGTCATTTTGTGTTAGTCTCATAATCCTAAAGTTCTATAGTCTAAGTATTTTCTAGTTTAAATGTTTTTAGAAATTAGTTTATTTTAGTTTGTTAGGATAAGGACACCTAGATTCTATGTAAAGGAAACCTATCATACTCATGTGATTATTTTATTGGTTGTTCTCCTATATTTTAGTTTAGAGTTGAGCTATATAAACAAGCTCCTTCTTCAAGTGAGGTTAAGGAGATTATGAGTCCTCGCTTCTTATTGTAATCACCTTCTCCTTATTAATAAAATTACGTGTCTACGGAAACTTTGTCAGCATGGTATCAGAGCCATGGTGAATTTGTGATGGAAAAGAAATGGTGATAGATTGAGGAAGCAAGGAATCCTTCTTGACATCAACCTGGATCTCTTCAAACTCAATGGCAACAGTACTGAGGTAATATGTTCATGTTTAAAGTAAGGAAAACTTAGTTTTTAATTGCAGATTTTTTCAAAATCAATTTGTTGATTTTATTTTAGATCTAATCCTCATTTTATTGTTGATTAGATTTCTCGATCTATTTCTACTATTTATAGTTCTAAATCTGCAAATTTATTGTATCTAAATCAGTAGTTAGGCTTGTAAATCTCAAGATCATAACATATCTATTATAAATCTGCATTGTTTTATGATCTTAAGATGCAATGTTGTTTTTCAATAATTAAGAGGGCTCATTTTGTAAAAAATTCTTCATATCTGTTTATAAATATGGAAATTTCATATTTAGAGCTATAGATTCTAAATTTATGTTTTCAAGCTTCTTCTATCATACGACCATCAGATCCGAGATCGCATTGAAATAGTTGTTTTTAGATATGGCCCATATCAAGGACTGTATCGTGGTTTGTATCCTGGACTGTATCGAGGACCGTATCCGTGCTTTCCTGTGTAAGGATACCATTGAATTTTGGAGGACCATAAAAAGGACCGTAACGAGAACTGAATCCTAGATCGTATCTAAATTCAACAGATTATTCTTGATTACACAGTTGATTTTTCCATGCTCCAGATCTTGAAGGACAAGAGCTTAGGCATCACTGGTACTCATGAAGAACCCCATGTGAACTAGGTTGAGCATCTCCCCTTCACATAGATTTCCAGCACCCCTTCACGTAGATTTCCAGGAAGCCTTCGAGAGTGTACCTGAATTCGTCGAAATGGATGATCGAATTGAATTTCCGAGTGTCGGATCTTCGTTGACCATCGCTGCAAGAGAACCTCGTGCACCTATAACCTGGAAAGATCGATATTCCTATGATTTTTGATCCTTCGGTGTGTGTGTTATGAACCAACGTGTAAATGAAACTCGTCCATGGAAGGACTCCTTTCTTGATAAAATAGATCCATGAAGTTCATCGAAACTTCATCATTCTCATAAACCTCATATCGGTCTCGATATTGTTCAGTGAAATCAAATATCTGGATGCTCTTGATATTGTCTTGCTCCATGTTTTAGGCTCATTTAAAAATCGACACGACCCTTGGAAATGAATTGGGTGCTAATATCATAAGCCCTCAGCTTGAAATTTATTACTAATGTATCGGGCTCACCGATGTATCAATTTAGACTTTGTGAGGATTAATTGTTGGAACGCCCATTCTTTTTTTTCACAACAACACCAACATTTTCAAAGGTGAGGCTAGCTTGGATATTCTGTGCATGATATCCACCTTAATTCGCTCATACCCAACGCCTGTCGCTGCACAAATTCACTTGGTATTTGCTCATTTTTTCAATGGTATTTGTTAACTTTTTGGAAGACAAATAATTTGTTTTACATAAAGATATGGAGTGATAAGAAGTCATAACTTTATGTAATGATTTTTTTTTTGGTGCGATAAAGTGGAGTGATAAACGAGTTAAAGGGAGATAATTTTTTGTGTAAAGAGGATTTTTTATTATTAGACATGTTATTTTTTGTATTCAAAGATTTGAGTTGTAATCTTTTAAGTCATTCATTGATGACTTTAGCTCAAGGGGGGGCACTTTTTGCTATTTGAAAAATGCTATAAGTCTTGTAAAAAGGGTCAAATTTTGAAAGTTTTGGTTGTAACCTTGAAGCTCAGAAGTTGAGAAGAGTTCAGTGAAATACTCTCTCAAAATCCATTGTCAACTAGACTTTTAAAGGGTCAAGGCCAAGCCCTTAAAAGTGGTCTTTTTGCGTGGATTGTGTAATCTTTCTTTCTGGTGCCTTGTGTCTCTCTTTTGGTGTTTTGTGGATTATTCACTTGAAATCTTGCAATAAGGAAATCTACCATCATGTCTAAATTAATCAATCTATTCACAAAATCAGACAAGTTAGATGGACCCAAGAATTACAAATATTGGAGTTAGCACATGCAGAACACTTTGATCTATAATGAATTGTGGTGTGATATTTGTGATGGTGATATTGCTCCAACTAAGCCAACCGACGCTACTTCTTTAGCTAAATGGAATTTGAAAGATGAAAAAACACTTTCTTTGGTACACTCTTCTATAACTGAACACATGTTTGTACATATTGAGAATTCCAAAGATGCATGGTTTGCTTGGAATCTATTCAAGAAGCTTTTTGATACTCCTGCTGCATCTCAAAGAGTTGATCGACAGATGAAATTGCTTAAACAAATATTATCAGATAATGGTGATGTATTAGAATACATTTCAAGGATTAAGAACATTCATCAGGAAATCATCAAAGTTGGTTTTCCTAAACTTGAAGATAGTGTTTTGGTCTCCATTGTGATAAATGGGTTGCCTCGATCTTATAAGCGTTTTCTTGAGACTTTGCAAACAACTGATAAGTTATCAAATGTGACTTTTGATTCACTTAGTGAATTACTGGATCAACATAGTAAATATTTTGGAAAATAAAAACAATCAAGAGAAGATCTTCTATTCACTAAAGATGAAAGTTCTAAAGGAAGAGGGAAATCAATTTTTGGAAATTTTCAAAATCAGTCTTCTAATCGAGGTTGTGGCAGAGGTAGTGGTCAAATTAGAGGTCATAGCAATTTTAATCAACAAAATTTTCAAAGTAATCCTCCCAATAATAATGCTCATTCAACTAGGAAGAGGCAGAAATTTTAGTCAAGTGAGATGTAAAATATGTTTAAAGATGGGACATTATGCATCAAATTATCTTACAAGAAATGATCAATTGCCAAAGTTTAAGTAGACATCAAATTCAAATTCTCAACAATCCGCTCAATATGTAGAGGATCAATATTACCAGGATGATCAATATGAATATGTTTTCACATTAGTTTAGCAAGAAGATTCATTTGAAAATGATTGGATATTGGACACAGGAGCTACTCAGCATGACTTATCGCAAAGACTATTTTTGGGATTATCAAGATGTTCAACTAAATCCCATCTATTTAGTTGATTATACAACTCATATGCCTCAAGGAAAAGGTTTAGTGAAAGTCTTTCTCCCTAGAATTGGTGAAAAATAGATTTCAAATGTTTGGTATGTACCAAATTCTAAGAAAAAATTGTTATCCTTAGTCACAATCCTACAAGATGGACATCAAATCATCATGAAAGATGGTTTGGTCAATATTAATTCAGAGAAGGATAACTTGAAAAAAATAATGTCAAGATATGAAGATGGAAAATTTCTTAGAATGAAGGGAAAAGTTATCCCAAGAAAACATGATGTTGCAGCAGTAGTGAATTATGAAATGTCTTCATTCGGATTATGGCATTTTTTATTTGGTCACTTAAACTTTGATAGTATCTTGAAACTTAAGTCCCAAGTTTTGGTAAAGGGTTTGCCAACTTTCAAGAGAGAAAATTTTGAGTGTGAAGCTTGTATTTTTGGCAAGAAAAAGCGAGAAGATTTTCCAACAACCTCATGGCGAGCAACAAAGTATTTGGAGTTGATTCAAAGTGATATATGTGGTCCAATGGAATCCTCTTTCAGTGGATGTTGATACTTTATATTTTTCATTGATGACTACACTAGAATGACTTGGGTTTACTTTTTAAAGGCAAAGTTTGAATCTTTTGAAAAGTTTAAAAATTTTCAACACATGGTTGAAAAATCTACAAAAGAAAATGTTGCATCTTTGAGAACTGATAATGGAGGAGAATCCACTTCAACTAAATTCAATGATTATTGTCAAGACAATGGAATTAAGAGGCAACTGACAAATTCCTATACTCCACAACAAAATGGAGTTACTGAAAGGATGGACAAAACTCTCATGGGCATGGAAAGATATATGATGCATTTTAAAGGGTTGAGCAAAAAATATTGGGCCAAAGCAGTCTATCTTAGAAATCGATCACCTACATCAAATTTAGACGGAAAAACACCTTATGAAGCTTGGTACGGTTTTAAACCCAAGGTAAATCATCTTAGGTTTTTTGGCTCAACATGTTATGCTTTAGTTCCTAAGGAAAAGAGGACTAAATTACAAAACCAAGGTATGAAGTGTATCCTCATTGGATACTTTGATGAAGAGAAAGGGTATAGGTTTCTTTTAGATGGAAAATTCATTATCAGTAGAGATGTAATTTTTTAGGAAACTGAAAGTAACAGTTTTGATGAGATTAATCATCTCCTTAGTCATTTAGAGAATAAAAACACTAAGGGTAAAGGTAAGTTTGAAAAAAACTTTTCTTCTTTAGAAAACATCTCTTCATCAAAAATTTATTCGGATTCATCTGATAATGAAACTACAAAAGACTCCTATGATAATGAATCTTCATAAGAATCTTCTCCAACCTCAGATACCTTAGATGAAAGAAGAGCCTCATTTTTTGAAAACCCTCCTTTTAATAATAATAATGGTGATTCAGATCCACAATCCCCTCAACATACGAATCCAAAGTGGGCCAAACAACTTCTCAAAGATGTTCATTCAGATGAAATTAACAAAATAGGAACTAGGGGATATTCAAGAGAATAATATAATTTTTCTCATGCTTCCACTTAACCTACTTCTTTTGTTGAAGTAGTTGGACATAAAGAATGAAAGGAAGTAATGATTAATGAATACGATTTAGTACTTGCAAATGGGACTTGGAACTTAGTTGATTTTCCAAATGATGTTAATCCCATTGATTGTAAATGGGTTTATCGAGTAAAGTACAAGCCCAATGGTCAAATTGACAAGTACAAAGCAAGACTTGTTGCTAAAGGTTTTGATCAACATGAAGGAATTGATTATGAAGAAACTTTTGCACCCATGGCTAAATGGAATACTATCAGAATGGTTATCAATTTGATTGCACATAATGGTTGGAAATTACATCAAATGGATGTCAAAAGTGTCGTATTGAATGGAAATCTAAAGGAAGATATTTTCATGACTCAACCATAAGGGTTTGAAGCTGAAATACAAGAGCATAAATTTTGCAAACTTGTGAAGGCTTTATATGGCTTGAAACAAGCTCATCGAGCTTGGTATGCAAAAATGGATGATTGCCTACGAAAGGTGGGTTTTCAAGGAAGTCAATCAGATGATACGTTGTATTTTCGAATGCAATATAAGCACATGGTGATACTTGTACTCTATGTTGATGACTTAATCATAACAAGAAATAATGGCGCTCACATCAAACAGGTTAAGGAAGAACTTAAAGTAGGGTTCAAAATGATTGATTTAGGGACACTTCATTATTATCTTGGAGTTGAAGTAACTCGACATACTAATCAAATATTTATTAGTCAAACTAAGTATGCCACTGAATTGTTAAATAAATTTGGCATGGAAGATTGTAAACCTTCTCTTACCCCCATGGAGTAGAAATTGAAAATTTCAAAATTTGAAGGGGGGGAATTGGTAAATAGTACAAGGTACTGGAAATTGGTTGGAAGTCTCATTTATTTGAAAAATACTCGACCATATTTGTCATATTCAGTTAGTATACTTTCAAGGTTTATGCAGGAACCAAGGGAAACTCACTAGAATTCAGCAAAAAAGGTATTGAGATAAATTCAAGGTACAAAAGATTTTGGTCTTCTCTACAAAAGAAACAAAAATTTTACACTTGTTGGATATTCAAATGTTGATTTTTAAGGGGACATTGATGATAGAACATACACTTCATGATATTTAATGAATATGGGTTCATCAAAAGTATCTTGGAATTGCAAAAAGTAGACAACAATTGTCAATTATTCAACAGAGGCAGAGTACATATCATCTTGGGAAGCAGTATGTGAGATTGTATGGCTACGCAGAATTTTACAAGATCTTGGTGAATCTCATAAATCACCAACTAATTTATTGATCGAGAGTTAGTCAGCAATAAAGATGGCCAAGAATTCATTATTTCATTCAAAGACTAAACATCTCGACACCAAGTACCACTTCATTAGATCGCTCATCATCAAACCTCAGTTATGCCCATCTGAAGATCAAACTTTAGATATGTTTACCAAACCTCTTAGTAGAATAAAGTTCACTAAGTTCATAAATGAACTTGGTATTTGTAAAAAAGAACTTTTGCATTAAAGGGGGGATTATTAGCCTCATAATCCTAAAGTTATATAGTCTAAGTATTTTCTAGTTTAATTTTTTTTAGAAATTAGTTTATTCTAGTATGTTAGGTTAAGGACACCTAGCTTCTATGTAAAGGACACATATCATACTCATGTGATTGGTTGTTCTCCTAGATTTTAGTTCAGAGTTGAGCTATATAAACAAGTTCCTTCTTCAAGTGAGGTTAAGGAGATTATGAGTCCTCACGTCTTATTGTAATCACCTTTTTCCTTATTAATAAAATTACATTTCTAAGGACACTTTGTCAACATTTTGCATGATTGTTTGCCAGGAATCCAACAGTGCACTCTGTTTCTGCATTTGGGAAACATATTAAAAGGTCATTCTAAAACGCAAGAATTTGAACATTGATAAAAGAAGGTCTCTATTGGAAGTGAACCCGGAGAGGTAGCCCAAATTGGGTGAACTCCGTTTTTCCATCTTATGTATGTGATTACATTATTGTTGTTCATTTCAAGTTCAATTATTTGTAAGTCATTTTATCATTAAAGTGGAATTGGTTAGATAAGTCTTTCACATGTAATTTTCATACAGTCAAGCGATCACTTTATTTCAAAGATCAAGTAGATGATTTTTATGTATTGAAAGATTAATAAGCATCTAAGGATTTTTCAGATCAGTAGCCTTCAATATCCTTAGATTTCCCATTTATAAGTTGCTTAACCTCAAACTCTATGTCATCTCAAGAAAAAACTTAATCCTCTATAGGGACAATAGGAATGGTGTCCATGGCATTAGGGAATGCGTAAAGACTTTTAAGTTGGGAATTCCAGTCCCTTAAGGGAATCGTATTATTTTATTTAATCTTGTGGATTAGAATTTGCCTCAAGAACATCTTAGGATCCAACTTAAATAGTTGTAAAATATGTTCTTTCCTTTTATTGACATAGTACCTTTTTTTTCTTTTAAATTAGGGATCTATATGTATTGATCTTATCAAGTTTTAAGGACTCCTTAGAAGCATCCCTGATGGATTTCCTAGAAATTTTACATCCTTTATCATACCAAGGGTTGGTTGTTCTATTATTCTTTTTACAGGACACCTTGAAAGAGAACTTGTTAATATATGTGGAAAGGGTAGTTGTAAAATTATGATAGGGGTCTTCAATGTTGTCCTTATAAGTTAGGAGATGTAATTCACTATTTAAATCCTTTAAGAAAATATAAACTTTACTTTTTACAAAGTGTAGTTGCCTTTGATTATCAAAATTATCTTCAATGTTTCTCATGTGTGATGCAGACCTCCTTCCCTTAGGCCGAGATCTGCGTAGGATCTTCTCTAGACCACGACAAGGGTTAACAAAACCCCTTGTTTAATCCCATACAGGATTTCGGTTTTCGCAAGTTGGGGCACTTCGAACACTATGCCATGGATCTTGGCAATAGCCAAAACGTGAAATTTTGAATGGGCTTATGGTGTAAGCCCCCTCTCCAACGTGACCACAATCAAGCCTAGGCGCAAGCACCTTTTGTGACTCGCAATTCGCCAGTTGGAGCACCACCCCTTGTACACTCTCCTTGCGAATCCCCGACTCTGAAATCCAGCCTTCGACGAGATCCAATGGATATATGCCTCCCTTGATCTGACGGCCCACGACGTATCGGGATTTCGCAAATCGGCGATCCAAGACGCTTGACCCCAAACCTCTTGTCACTCCATTCCCTGAACTCTAATACGCGAGTTCGCATGCGAGATCAACGACCCACGTGGATCCAAATCTGATGGTCACTATCCCTCTAGAGCTTAAGGGTGTTGAAAAGACACTCAGTATTAATCTCTTCGATGTTCTAAGAGATCCAACGGTTCACAGGATTTCGACACTTCCTCCTAAAGAGATTCAATAGTCCGATTCAACTTCTCAAGGAATTATGGCCAGACGAATTGGAGTCCTTCCCTCCTAAACTTGATTCCTGTGAAACAATTCAACCTTCGTCTCCCTTTGGAACAATTCACAGGTTCTAACCCTCCTGAACTTTCACTTGCAAACTCAAGGCCTCCAAAAAGAGTCCCTGCACGCACTCCTTGTGGCAATTTTCAAATAACCTCTGGTTATTTTAGATCTTCGACTCTGTGCACTCCTTGCGACAACAATCCCTCAATTTCTCTCTTGGATTTGGTAAAATCCAAGAATTCACCCAGCCTGCACACACCTTGCACAAATCTATGCTCTGCTAATACTCTTGCCTGTAAAGACAAAGTTTGAATCTCTTTTGAGAGTTCTGAGGTAAAAATTAGAGTCTGATCGACACACTCCTTGCGGACCCTCCACTGCACTCTTTGTAGGCGTTCTCAGAAAGAGAAAAAACTGAAACTCATTCTCCCCTTATCCAGAATTCAAATATTCAACATAGAATCCTAGAACATACACACACAGATTTGCATTGAAATAAAATGCGCACAAAGAATGCAAACAAGCCGCAACATATCATTCAATANGGCAATTCCAACAGCCATAACAAACACAAAGATTGGAATCAAAGCTTTTCTTTCATTAATTCCATTGCTCTCATACATGGTAAACAACTACAGCTAGAATGCATGAAAAAATTCTATGTTCTCCTCTGTAGCTCTACAACTTATGAAATCTTAATCATAATGTTACAAATGATCAAAGGGTCGAGGGTGTCTATCATCTGTTTTCCCTCCTACCTCCTACGCTCCTAAAACTATCTAATGTATTATTTAAATCTACCTACTTTACATTCATTACGCATAAATGCCTCTACATTCGACAGATGAGAGCAACACTCAATATCTGTTTACAATCTCCAAAACACAAAGGTAAGTACGATTCCCTAGCTATTAAATTAATGTCCATTCATTAATCTTCAAAACATTTCAAAATGTGCGTTGGTGCTTTTCCAGCTGTCTCCTTTGGTTAGGCGTGTGCCTTTGTATTTATACGATGCTCCTGCATCATACTCCCTCGCTTGAAAATTTTCATGAACTAATGTTCATGAGTTCTTTCACTTTTCATCCATGCTTTTGAATTGATGTTTCATCCTCCCAACTGGCATATTCAACTGGGTGTCCTTGCCATTTGACCAAGTATTCAAAATAATCTTTTCTCCTGGTCTTTTTGTTAATCCTCTTGTCAATGATGCTTTCCATATGTGGCTTTTCAACTACAGGCATTTGTTTTTTCCATTGAATCTTTTCTTGTTTATCTTTTGCTCCTTCTTCAGCTTTGTAATGGTACAAATCCGTGACATTGAATATCAGTGAGATTTCGACCCCATCGGGTAATTCAATCTCATATGCGTTTCTCCCAAATTTCCTTATGACCTTGCACAGTCCAATCTTTTTCATCTTCATCTTGTTGTATGTTCCCCTTGGGAAACTCTCCTACCTCAAATGTGCAAGAATCAAATCACAAACTTCGAATTGAAGTTCTCGCCTGTGTTGATTTGTTCTACGCTTGTACTCTTGACTTGAACTCTGCAATCGGTCCTTAATTCTACTATGAATCTCCTTCATTCCTTCTACAAAGTCCTCTGCACTAGCACTCCTGAATTCAGTTTGTTCTGAATATTTCAATTCAGAAACTCCCCTTGGTTGTATTCCATATATAATATGGAATGGAATCTGCCCTGTGCTTATATTGAGTGAATCATTGTAAGCAAATTATTCCTGTGGTAGAATGTGATCCCATTGACTGTGGTGTTCAGTCACTAAGCTCATTAACAAATCTCCCAAGCTCCTGTTCACGACCTCTGTCTATCCATCCATCTAAGGATGATATGTTGATCTAAAAGAAAAATTTGTCCCCAACTTATTCCATAAGGTCCTCCAGAAATGTCCTACGAACTTGGTATCTCAATTAGAAACGATACTCCTTGGCAAGCCATGAAGTCTGACGACTTCCTTGAAAAACAGGTTCACAATATGAGTTGCGTCACTGGTTTTCTGGCATGGTATGAAATGTGGCATCTTTGAAAAATTGTCTACCACTACAAATATTGAATCATATCCCCTTTGTTTCCTTGGTCGTCCCAATATGAAATCCATGCTCACGGCATACCACAGCCTTTCCAGTATGGGTAATGGTTGGTATAACCCTGTGTTCTGCCTTTTTCCTTTCGTGTGATGACAAATTCTGCACCTGTCCACAAATTTATTCACATATGTCCTCATCCCTGGCCAGAAATATGAGCCATTCAACTTTGAGAACGTCTTTTCATGGCCGAAGGTTCCGACCAATCCTCCATTGTGCTTTTCCTTCAACAAATTATCCCTCATGGAGAATTTCAGAACACATAGCTAATTTCCCCTAAACAATAATCCATCCTGGATCATGTATTCAGTCCATTGGCTTCTTTCCCTGAGAATTTGATTCTCATACACCTAATATGCCTCTTTGAAGTCTGGATCATCCCTATACATTTCTTTGAGGTTATCAAAACCCAAAGTCTTGACTCTGAATTCCTGCATAAGAAAAAATTTCCTGCTCAAAGCGTCAACAACTTTGTTAGCAGTTCCAGAAATATTTTTGATCACAAAAGTAAAATTATGCATGTATTCAACCCATTTAGGATGTTTTTGGTTCACCTTCTCTTGTCGAGTCACGAATTGCAAAGCATGATTATCACTGTAAAAAACGAACTCTTTGGGAACCAAATAGAGCCTCCATTTCTTCAGTGTTTGTATGACTGCATAGAATGATGTGTCATACGTGGAGTACTTGATCTTTGCTTCATTCAGTTTTTCACTGAAATACACGATCGGCCTGTTGTCTTGTCTCAATACCACTCCAATGGAAAATCCACTCGCTTCACACCTAACCTGGAATGTCTTGCTGAAATCTAACAAAACCAGAATTGGTTGCTCAGTGATCTTCTTCTTCAGCAGGTTGAAGCTCTTCTCCGCTTCCTCCATCCAGTGAAAAGATTTATGTGTTTTCTTCACCGTATCCATCATCGATGTGATAATTCCACTAAATTTTTGGATGAATTTCCTGTAGAATCTAGCCAAACCATGGAAGCTTCGAACTTCAAACACACTCTTCAGCGATGGCCAATCCTTAATCGCATTTATCTTTTCTGGATCCATTTTCAATTCATTTGCAAAGATAACAAAACCCAAATAAATGAGTTATGTCCTCATAAATGATGATTTCTTCATATTGATCAACCATTTCTCTTGCTGTAACCTCCTCATCACTACAGCTAAAACGTTCTGCTTTAGTTTTGCTGAAAATTAATATATCATCAAGATATACAATGACGAATTTCCCAATGAAATCCTTCAGGACTTCATTCATCAACCTCATGAAAGTACTGGGTGCATTTGTCAATCCAAATGGCATGAAAATCCATTCATAAAACCCTTCATTTGTCTTGAATGTTTTATTCCATTCATCACCTTCTCTCATTCTAATATGATGATATCCTCTTTTCAAATCAATCTTTGAAAAAAACTTTGCTCCACTCAAGCAGTCCATCAAGTCGTCCATCCTTGGCAATGGGAACCTGTATCTGATGGTAATTTTGTTAATTTCCCTCGAGTCTGTACACATTCTCCAGCCACCATCCTTTCTTTGGCTGAGCACTGTCGGAACAGCAAATGGACTCAAGATCTCCTGAATCAATCCTTTGTCCATTAAGTCCTGGACCTGTCTCTTAACTTCTTCATTCTCCTGCGACGTCAACTTGTACACTTCATTTTCCGGAAAACTGGCTCTAGGTATAAGATCTATATGATGGATTATACTCCTGATAGGTGGAAACAAACAAGGTAGTTCGTCCACTACTATATCAACAAATTCTTCCAGCAACTCCTGGATTTCTTCCGGTAAATCATCTATCATAGTGTTGTTCAAAACAATTATGGGCTTCCTAACCACAATGAATTGCATGTCTTCCTTCTTATTGACTTCCTTAAGAAGTTCATTCCCACTCATAAGAAGTACAGTGTTTCTCATCTCTCTTTTTACCTCTTTATTCTTAATCAACAACAACATGTGCATCCTACCTCTTTTCTCAAGAGTGTACGTTTTCTTTCTCCCATCATGCACCACATTTCTGTCATATTGCCATGGTCTAGCCAGAAATAGATGACAAACATCCATGGGAATGACATCACATAATATCTCATCTTTATATCCTCCTATTTTAAATTCAACTAAACATTGTTTAGTGACATTTACCTGATGTCATTTTTGTAGCCACGAAACTTTGTATGGGTTTGGATACGTAAAAGTCTCCAGCTCCAGCTTTTCTACCATTTCTGTAGATACAAGATTATCTGTGCTACCATTGTCTACTATGACCTTGCATACCCTGTCTTTGGTTTTGCAAGCAGTCCGAAACAAATTGTTTCTTTGGGTCAGGTTCTCTAGCTCCTTCTCTGGTTTCAAGAGAACTTTCCTCATCATCAAAGATATTCCGCCCTCAGCATACTCTGCCTCAACATTTCATCCTTGAGCTTCAACAATGTGAGTTTCACCACCATCTTTCTTCCTATCTGGACACTCATAGTATTTATGTCTGATTTTTCCACAGACAAATCATTTCACTTCACCTCCTCTACCTCTTCCTCTTCCTCTAGTTCGAGGAAAAGTATTTTTATCTGCATACTGCCTCCCCTATGAGCTTCCTCCTCTCTCAAATTGAGTTTGAGGTTTCTTCCCCTCTTCTTTAGGTTTCTGATTTCTATCCTGGGAAATCGTCTTACCTCTTCTTTGACTTCTGCCTCGACTTCTTTGACCTTGCTTTCGACTCTGCTTCTCTTCAGCTTTCATAGCCATCTGATAAGAATATTCTACAGTTTGTATGGTCATCATGCTCATCTCGTCCTGAATGTCATATCATAGACCATTCATATAACTGGAAATTTTCTCATCATCGCTTTCCCGATGACCTACTCTGATGTTGATCCTATAGAACTCTTCAGTGTATTCTTTCAATGACATCAACTTCTGTCTCAAATTTTGCATCCTCCGAAATAGATTTATTTGATAATCTTTGGGTATAAACTTGGCTTTCATTTTTGCAACCATTCTATCCCAACTTTTGATTTTTTTCTTTCCCTTGCAATGTCTATCAACCAACAGTTCATCCCACTACAATTTTGCATTCCCTTTAAGTCTAGTAATGACATGTTTGAATTTCTTGTCTTCCTTGACATCCTCATAGTTGAAGTATTTTTCTAGAGCTCTAATCCAGTCTAGAATCTCTTCAACATCCAAGTTTCCTTCGTACATTGGAATGTCCATTTTTTCCCTAGCACCTATCCTAGCAACAACCTTGAATAAGCATTCTTCTGCAGCATCTTTGACTGAAACTTCTTCTCCTTCGTTTTCAGCTTCATTTTCACTTTCATCTTCGTTGATATCCCCAATGTCAACTGTGTTCCTCTGTGTTGTCTCCATAGCATCAATCCTGGCATGTAATTCACACATTTCTCTTTCCACTGTTGGATCAGGCATTGTCCTTTCTCTCCTTCTCAGTGGCATAGCTGTAAAATTCCTCTTTTCTCTCTGCTACAGAAAGAAAAGAACTTTTTATGGGCTCTGATACCACATCTGATGTAGACTTCCTGCCCTCGGGCCGATATCCACGCAGGATCTTCTCTAGACCAGGACAAGGGTTAACAAAACCCCTTGTTTAATCCAACACAGGATTTCGGTTTTTGCAAGTTGGGGCGCTTCGAACACTATGCCATGGCTCTTGGCAATAGCCAAAACACGAAATTTTGAATGGGATTATGGTGTAAGCCCCCTCTCCAACATGACCAAAACCAAGCCTAGGCACAAGCACCTTTCCCGACTCGTGATTCATGAGTTGGAGCACCACCCCTTGTACACTCTCCTTGTGAATCCCCGACTACGAAATCCAACCTTCAACGAGATCCAACGGATGTATGCCTCTCTTGATATGACGACCCACGACATATCGGGATTTCGCAAATTTGCGATCCAAGACGCTTGACCCCAAACCTCTTGTCACTCCATTCCTCGAACTATGATACGTGCTATCAACGACCCATGTTGACCCAGATCTGACGGTCACTATTGTTGATTAAGGTTGGTTGTCATTGATGTCAACCCTTGAAGAAAGCCCTGTAGCACAAAGGCTTGGGTAATGGACCCAATATTGTTTGATATAAATATGACTCATTATTGTTTTTTCATGGTTGATAAGAAGTAAATATGGATGAACTCCAAAGTGGTCCCCTTATGGTGAAATCCCTCACGAGAAGACGCTTTGTGGAGTAAGAGAACCCATGC
>SNQJ01S0067503.1:43006-63035 GCA_010110895.2 Picea sitchensis | reverse complement strand
TCAGTTATTTCATACCTGTAACAGTCTATGTATATTCATACATGGTTTCAAAACACCTGAATGTTCATTAGGAAAGAACATATAAAAGTAGATATAAAAATGCCAAAATCCTCCAACCTAGATCACCTATAGAAAAATTTATAGAAGTGCACATTAAAAATGGAGTTCTTACAATAGAATATTTGATACTCAATTAGCAAATGGACAACATAGATGCTTGAAAAATCCCATTCATAGTGTTCCCAAATTCTTAAGGAACAAATAACACTCGTTGGCAATACTGAGGAATACAACCTAACTTTTATTGATTCTATTATGGATTGATTGGAGAAAACATTGCTTTGAACAGTCATATATTGGTGAGGTGTTAGAGGTTCCATATTTTAAGGTAGGAAAATATTCATTCGAATATTCAGTTACTATAGGTGGCAGATTGATTCCATATCCAAAATATCAGGGATTTAATCAGTGATTTCAGGGAGCAGATGGGGTACAAATGGAAGTCAGAGGACATTCACAGAGTACAGGTGGAAGAGAACCATCCTTCATAATTCAAGAGACCTAGTAGGTTGTACTGGATTTTGTGGAAGAAGTTTTTCATGTTTTATGTGTTTGTAATAATTTGTTAGAGATTAGCTCAGAGAGAAATTTTGTATATATTTAGAGTTTGTGGATGTAATTGGGGGTTGGACCTGAAGGGAAAAATGGAATTGAAAGATTACCATCCATTGTAAATATTTTCAGGAGGTTTGAAGTGATTCTTTTAGAGGAATACAAGACCTTATGTTTCAAGGTTCTCATGTCATAGTTGTGTGGTGAAGTTTTTCTCAATGTAATTTGGTTTTCTCTTTTTTCACATTTTGTTTCTTTATTTTATTTTTTATAATAACTTTAAGTTCAAGATTTGTTTCAAACACTATTTTCTGGCTTAAAACAATATTGAAATTTTCTTCTGACGTTTGAATGTAGAATTTAGTTAGGACTTCTCCACATTTGAAAAGAACCCTCATATGTTCCTCTTTCTCCATCTCACAAACTATAAGGATTTTTGGTACAAGGGAAGACCCAGGATTCAATGCTTCAACAACACACAAACAAAACCCTAACTATAGGCCCTTTTGACAACACCTGCGAAGCAGATGAAGTCTCACTCGAGGTAGAGGCAGGGGTGGTTGCAAGACTCAGGTGTCTGCAACCTTAGCTGGGACATATATATGTGATTCTTACTCTTAGAAAGAACTTTATCATAGATCATTCATCAGTATTTAACCCTCATGGCACTCCGTAGATGGCATAGAACACTATGACATTCACTTAGATCTAGGTTAAGTTAGTACTTAGAAACAAAAAAATATGTCTAGTGCTCAACACTTTCATATATGTCAAATATATACCCAGACATATAATAAGCACAAAGAAAAATGGATCTATCTAAGTATATCATAGCAAAGGACATAACATAATCATATCAAGAACAACACATGGAAAGAAACCAACACATTAGTTCGAATCACCGAGAACAACACACATAGTTACTATGGTTCATCCCCACCCTAGGGCTATGTCCACAAAGTCTTCATATTCTTTATTAGATTTGGTCAATCGGGTTACATCACAGAGCTCACACTTGTACTATACCTAGGATAGGAGATCTACACACACCTCACCAGATCCTCCTTCCCCAAGTAGTTCTAGCACAGAGCCTTATTACAATTTGTGCACTCAACACTTACAACGCTTTCACTCAGCTCTGCAATTCAGTCACACAATATACACAAAGCCTTTACTAGCACTTAGCTTATCTTCTCGCCCCCTCTTATATTTCTTAGCTACTTATTTATACTTAACAAAATAGGCCTAAATATGGGTAAACCCATGGGTTGACATACCTTTCTCGTTATATTAACCCAAAACCCTAAAAGGGCCACAAAAGTGGGATGAGATCCCATGATCTCTGCTTCTCCTGGAACTTCATCTTTGACAGGCTGTCGAAGTCCAAAAACAGTCAAATATGACCAAGTGTTCCTCAAAACTTGGTCAAGGGCCAACAGGCCCCCAATACTCACCCATGACTCATCTCGAGTCACTCTGGTCTGATCAACTCCACTTTGAATGTCTCGAGATTTTCCCGAGCTACTTGGACCTATTGCAGTGCGACAACCTTTTTCTCAGTGAATTCCTGGATCACTACATCATTTATTGGTCCTTCCATGCGCTGTTCTGCGGTGATGACAACCTGTTCAAGCTTAGTTGCATGGCTCTCAACTTTAGTGAACAGTTGGCATGATTTCCCTTGGAGTGGTTGAATTCATTGAGAGACTTACATAGATTTACTTTGCAGCATGTGTACCTATTGTTGGGAGATGTGTTATTCTGGAAATTGATTCATTCTTTCAACTAGGGTCAAGGCCTTCAACTGCGCCTGTAGCGTATCTGCATGTTTCTTTTGTTCCTGGAGTTGTGCCTCTAATGTCTACAATTCTGGGTTCTCTATGAGGTTTTCATAAGTCTGGGCACTTCTAGCACTCAACTGCCAACATTCCTAAGCCAAGGTTTTTAACCTGTCAACTGCGCTATGGGTAGTTGCCTCCCTTAGATCTCTTACTTCTTGGGGAATCTCGAGCACATTACAAAGTTCCAGATCTATGATGTGCTGCTAAAGTTTTTGGATTACTTATTCAAGTTGTGCCACCTACTATGGGACACAATCTTCAATATTCACTTTGATGACCATCATAGAGCGAAGTTCTTTGTGAACTCCTTCCTGTATGTCAAGTTGCTCTGCTAGCAATTGGTCCTTTCTCTTTTGTAACTGTGCTTTCTCCTCCTCCCACTTCACTTGTAAGGCAATTTGTTCCTTTTCTGCCTTCCTCTTTTGTACTATAAGTGTGCTATGTACTTGTGCCAAAGACTGGGTGGCTTGCGCTGTGTCTTCTTGAGCTTGTCGAAAGTGAGCTTTGACTTTCTTGGTGATATGGCGTAATTGGGTGGGCTCATCGCATGTTCCTATTGTTCCTGTCGTCAAGGGCATAGTAGAAATGGATCGAATGCACTGTAGTTCCTACTGTACTTCTTGAATTTCACCCTTGAGTCGGTTGAATATCTCCTCCTGCTTCTCTTCTTGCCTTTCTGTGATCTCTAGTGAGGCATTATTCAACACAATGATCAAGAAGACAAAGTCATCTTGTGTGAGGGTAGTCTTAAACGTAGTCTGGGTGGCCTTAGTTTTCCTTCAGGATGAGGGCTTTGGTGGGGTGACCTTCCTTTTCTTAGAGGGATCCTCCTTCTCTCTAGCTAGAGTAACCTCACCTTTGTTTTTCTCAACCTCTGTGCCACCTGGTTCTTCACCATGACTTCCCTGCGTGGGTGAGATCGAAGTAGTATTCATCGATGTGCTATGGATATCTTGAACTTCATCATCCTTCTTAGTCTTTATTGGTCTAGGTGTATCCAGTATAGCTTCAGGGCTATCCACGTCGAACATTTTTGTGGGGTCTGCTGGAATAAGGAGGTCTGCCGACCATTCCTTGGTAATATACTCCAAGTATTCTTCTGTCAACTTGTAGTACAAGTGGAGTTGTTGTTTGTTCTCATCAGCGCACACTATGATATAGGTGAAGTGGTAGTCTGCGTTGAATCTGATCAAAGGTCTAAACCTATGAAGTGTGTTTGGGGTGAGGCACGGTGTAGACTGGATTGCATTTTTCAATTGATTGTAATAGGTATGAAAGACGGTGTTGGACTGCCACTGCTTGTTCATGTCGCTGGAGTACCACAACATACAGAAATTCGTGGCCAGTGGTTCGAAGGGCTCGATATTCGAAAAAGTGGCACCTTCTGGTAGCTCCTAGGTGATGAAAGTGATGAGTATGAGAAACCAACTAAAGTGGAACTCATACCCTTGGTCTTGCACTTCTTTCCAGTCAAGCTCTAGTTGATTTACAAGGTACTTCATCTAGTTCATTTGTAATCCCTCCACGCACTTCTCTGCGATGTCAACTACAAATCCAGCCACCTGTGTGGGTCTATTCTTGTGGACTATTTTCCCTACGATCATCTAGAAACTGAGTCACACTATTGCATTCTCGATGGAGGCTACCTTGTAGCCTCACTTTCCCTTCTCTACATTGCCATATGTGTCTTTTATTCACTAGGTGAGAGCGCGATATGCGGTCTTTCTAGGGTAAAACTCCTGCGGGTCAAGGCCCTTTATGCTTAGCCCTATGATCCGATTGATCAAAATAGGATCCAAAGTGATGCGATGGTCCAACCATAAGTATCCTCCGTGGTAGCAGGACAACAATAATCTGATGCATGCATTCACTTCTTGATGCCTCCCAAAATGAGGAATATTCATTACATTGAGGAGGGTTGGCTATGCGAGGTTATGGGTCCATTGTTAAGGGACAATCTTTGGGTTCCTCCCTTTTGTGATAATTAAGTACTTGTGTGGGGATAGAATACTATAAAATTTGCGATCTCCAAGGTTAAAATCACTAAATTTCAGGGCTAGGAGCTTATCTTGGTCAGCACGAACTACGCGCACCCATTTTGGGAGGTATGCAGTGACCAAAGCATAGTCGAAGTCTCTGGGTACAGTGTGTCGATTCACTGTGCCTCTTAGTGGTGGTATATACCTAGCCAAAATACTTGGGATCATCTTCACAGTGGCAAAGTCGTTTCTGAGCTTAGATCGTCTTTTCGAAGGTGATCAGGATGGTCCTTCTCGAGTAGTGGAGGGGGAAGCTGGAAATTCTCTCGAGGATGATGCCTGTACACCTGTAGACACTCCTTGCTCCAACATGACTCTCTCATTCATTAATTCAATTAAAACTTCTTCAATTATTTTCTCAGCAGCGCTGAGCTCGTCTGACATACAAGCTTGGGTCAGCTAGCTCGGCTGCGAAAGGAATTTAGAGACTACAATGAATAGTATGGGAACAAGGCAATGATATCATGCTGAATTAATCTCAGGTTTCGTGCTCAAATTCTCACTTAGAAAAAAGTATTCTCAGTGTGTGGTGCGATGGATTAAGTAGGGAAGCTTAGCAACGGTCTACTTGCAACATGTATGATCCTTCATTAACTCTTGTTCGACCCATTATGGCATGTTTCAATGGTTGGATGATGAACCTTTATTTCTTTTATGCCCATTTGGAGTGGAAGTCGAATGGATATATCAGCCCCAATGGCTATATCGCTTCGTCATGGTGAAGTACTCTATGTCATTGTTCTGATATCTCGGCGAAGCTCCAATTCTGCAATTTTTCTTTCTGCGAAGTATCCTTTAGAACCTCTTGTAACCTTACAATATTAGCCCTTTTCTTTCTTAACTTTCTAGCCTTCTTCTCATGAGCTTCATCTTAGTATTGCTTTTACCATTCTGATGCTTATCTTCCGTGGTCATAGTTACTTCACGTTGTTGAAATTCTTTCTTAGGGTTCATGGGTAATACTTCTTCTGTATCGAAAATAGGTAACTCAATCTTTTATGGATCCTCTAGTTTTCTCTTAGCCTCGACATTGGAGTTTCTAGTATTAAATATCTGCGATCTTCTCTTCTGTTCTTCAATCAAGTGTGCAATCCTTCTAGTCATAAAGTCTTTTAACTCTTGTTTCTTCTATTCCAAAACTTCTTCTTCCTCTTTTCGTCTGGTTTGTTCTCTATCAATCCAAGGTTTTCCTTTGAGCATGGTAATCGGGGCGTTTTCTTCAACAAATTTAATAATCTCAAAGTCTTCCTCTGTCAAAGCTCCATTGACAGTCATAGGTATTCGAGCGAGCCTTCCACATAGGTTTACTAGAATTCCTCTAAATAAACTTGTTCCTCCTAGGGAAGGGATCATGGTAGGCTTTCCTATAGCTTCCCAAGTTCTTTCTTGAATAATGTTCACTTGTATTTCTTCATCAAGAATACAGTCAATGTCAAAGTCCCCTATTCTTGCTTCGACTTGATCGTTTTCTTTGAAGATCTCTGGTAATCAGACATATTTATGTTCCTTCAGGATTTCTTTTATCCGTATTAATATTTTCTCTGATTCTTGCTGGGTTTCTACCTTTTCTGGATCTGCCTTCTAGTCTTCTTGATTCAGATTTAGCCTTTCCAACTTAGTGATCATTCTAGGGCAATCCAATACGTCTTGGTCCAAATCTTTGCAACAGGAAAAACTACGTTTTCTCCCAAGGCATTCATTAGCAAGATGTCTTGGTCTTCTGCAACTATAAAAAATATTTAATCCTCTCTTTCTCTTCATTTATCCCCAACTCTTCTTGTACTGCATGCTAGGATCATAATGGCTAGCCTACAAAAATTTCTTTCTAGGATCCTGCATCCACTTGTTAGTCCAGAAATTATTTCTATGCATAGGTATAACATATCTATCATTATACGTATCATATCTATTCATATCAAACTTTGTTTCATCTATTAATGCCCTAGTTTTTAATCTAGGACATAATCTATCAAACATACCTAGATCCATGCTCTAGAAACAAACAAATTTCACTTATCTTACTTCTACAGAGCAAAAAGCTTCTAGATCTAAGAACTTTTTACTATTCTTACCTTTATTAGAGCACAGAGCTTATAGATCTTACCTCTTTTCTACAGATCTGACCTCTTTCTTTCAGAAGTTTCCACTTTTACTTTTCTCAAAGCACAGAGCATTCAGATCTCCCTTCTTTTCTTTGGATCTAATCTTCCTTTCTTTAGATATGACCTTATTCTTGAGACAAAGCTTCATAGGTTGAGTAAAAAACTGTGCACTAGGGCAATAGATCTATGCACGAAGCTTCACACAGAGCTTCCTTTTTCACAAAGTTTCTTCTTCCTCAGTTCCCAGCAATCATAGTTTCAGGTCCCAACAACGGAACCATTTGTTGGCATAGGGGCATACCCAGGGTTTAATGCTTCAACAATGCACCAACAAAACCTTAACTACTAGCCCTTTTGGAAACACCTGCGAAGCAGGTGAAGTCTCACCCGAGGTAGAGGCAAGGGTGGTTGCAAGACTCAGGTGTCTACAACCTTATCTAGGGAACATATCTGTGATTCTTACTCTTAGCACACACTTTAGCATAGATCATTCATCAGTATTTAACCCTCATGGCACTCCGCAGATGGCACAAAGGACTGCAACATTCACTTAGATCTAGGTTAAGTTAGTACTTAGTAACAACAAAATAGGTCTAGTACTCAACACTTTCATATATGTGAAATCTATACCCACACATCTAAGAAGCACAAAGCAAAGTGGAACTATCTAAGTATATCATAGAAAAGCACATAGCATAATCATATCAAGCACAACACATGGAAAGAAACCAACACATTAGGTCGAAGCACCGAGCACAACACCCATAGTTACCATGGTTCACCACCACCCTAGGGCCACGTCCAAAAAGTATTCTTCTTATTTATTAGCTTTGGTCAATTGGGTTACAACACAGAGCTCACACTTGTACTCCTCCTAGAACAGGAGATCTCCGTGCACTTTGCCAGATCCTCCTTCCCCGAGTAGTTCTATCACAAAGCCTTCTTACAATCCATCCACTCATCACTTGCAATGCTTGTACTCATCTCTGCAATTCGGTCACACAATATACACAAAGCCTTTACTAGAACTTATCTTATCTTCTCACCCCCTCTTACATTGCTTAGATACTTATTTATACTTTACAAAATAGGCTTAAACATGGGTAAACTGATGGGCGGACATCCATTTCCCATTACATTAACCCAAAACCCTTAAAGGGCCCCAAAATTGGGCCGAGATCCTATGATCTCTACTTCTCCTAGTGCTCCATATTTGACAGGTCGTCGAAGTCCAAAAACGATCAAATATGACCAAGTGTTCTTCAAAACTTGGTCAAGGGCCAACAAGGATCCAATAACATGCCTACCTTTCCCTGTTGCATATAAGCTCCATTATTCCTTCATTTGATCACCTTAAACATTTTGACTCCATTTTTCCCAATGTCCCTCTTTTGTTGTCTCAACCCAAACATTTAAAAACCAAACCCAAAATCTATCATAACTAGCCTAGCATTCTAATATAATCAAAGCTAGATCAAACATAGAGAGTCCTTTCTGAATCTTAGAGGGATATATCCAGGACTCCAAGTGGTTTGATGTTACCTCCGTGATTTCCTCCACAACCTTGGGAAAATTACAGAGTGCTAACATAGTGGCAACCATACTGGGGACGAGCTTTTAGGTTCCCTAGAACATAATATCAGGTTTAGATTTGACTTATGATGGTGAAAAGAATCCAAACAAAGGAAATTTGTACCATTCACCTAGTGATTCCATTGTCTACTGAATTCAGAAACATAAATTTATTGGCGACTCCATAGGCTCAAGATGGGATCAGTTACAAGAAGGTATGCTCCTTTAAAATGAGATCACATTCCAAGATTTCCAAATCAAATGCCTAAGCTAAATTGGCAAAGATATTTTCCTGTGTTTAAAGATGAAAAGTGTGATGATGTTGTGTTACATTTAATCAAGTTTCATATGCATGCATGCAAGCTTAAAGTTCAATGGCATGAAGATTGTCTTATGAAGATGTTTATGGCTTCTCTGGAGGGAAAAACAAGGTCATGGTATGAACAATTACCAGATGCCAGTTTATATTCTTTAAGGGATTTTCAAATGGTGTTCTTTGAGAATTTGAAGGAATGTTGTCCATTATTGTTGTTGGTAGAAAACTATTGTGAATATTTTGAGAATTTTATTCAAAACCTGGAGCATGTTTATGAGGATGGTGTATTCATGGATGATGAGATCATAGAATCTTTGAATGAAAACCCTTTTCAACATTTATATATTCAAGAGAGTGTACAACAAACAAAAGTTTCCCCTGCAGCTAAAAATGAAGAAATCAATAATCCTATTGTTGAATTTCATATTCCTTCTCCTGAGTTGGATGAAAATTCTCCTCAGGCTTGTCAGATGTCATGTAATTCAGAAGAAGATTAGGATAGTTAAATCAGTCTTTCCTCATGTCTTTCAATTTTATAATCTTTGTGTCAAGAGGGATCTATTTTTCTTTATTCATTTGAAAATCATAATCATACTTCTTTTGAAGAAAATGTAGGGAATCAGATTTCAAACTCAGAAATTTCAAAGAGCCAACAGAGTGATGTATGTAAATCTGATTGTGTTACAACGATTAAGTTATATCAGGAATCAAATTTACATCATAGTGTTGTTGATTCATTTGAAAGTTTTCATGATAATTCGATCCATGTACTTAACATGAAAGGCATAAGAGATGAGTATACCATTCATAGTTCTTATGAAAATCAGTTTGACAGTTTGCAAATGGAATCACAGCTTGAGAAGCCTTGTTATAGCAATCAAATGCTAGAATATCCTGAGGATTATCATGTTTTCCTTGACTTGGTGGCTGATTATGTAGAAAAAAAATTTAGTTGGGACATTGGGTCATGCTTTCACTTTAAAGAGAAAATCTGTTGTTAGTGGTTATTGCAAAAGAATTTTTCAGTTTTGATTTTAATCAAGCATGATCAAAAAGTTATGTTTTTGGATCAATTATTGGATTGGCTTCATTGGAATTTTTGTATTACTTGAGAGAAGGGATTTTGATAGAATAGGTAGAAGTGTTCCAATAAGATCAACAGGATGAGCATTTCTTTGAGTTCAATTTTTCAGAGTTTTATTTTTCAGTTTGGTTTGTATCCCTCGGGTTTGGAAGAGGTACAAGAAATGGTCACAGGTTTCAGGGTGTAGTTTGGGAACAACCCAATGGAGACACCTCGTCTGCACACTCAGAGTTCTTAGATTCTGGACACCTCATGCTGAGTTGTCATCCCTAGGTGGAGCCTCTGTTACGACCCTATAATTCTATAGGGTAATCAGGATGTTGATTGATATTTATATGATGAATTATGGGTTGAAAAGAATGTTTTTCTTGCAAAAATATTTTCAAAAAGACCCTAAATCAAATTGATCATGACACATAGTGAAAATGAAAAGTTGTCAAAAGGCTCTCCAAAGGTGTCCTCTCCAAAGATGTCACAGAATAAATAGTGGGTACATGTTGTGGAATCACCTTCCCAGATCTATTTTGGAAAAATCCTTCATCAATGAATAAGGTTCGAGAAGGATTATGGATAATGTTCAAAGGTTCTATATGATAGATTTTGCTTATTGAAACAAAATTAAGCATTTTAAATGTTGGATCCAAATAGATTTTTGGTCCTTAGTTTTATTTTTAATTTTAAAGCCACATAAGTTATGGGGATTATGTATTTGTTTCTTCAAGTCATAAAAATATGCTCACGAGAATATGTACAAAGCATGTATTAAAGGTCTGGACGCATATCAAAAAGGGGATTATGTATTATCATATATTAAAGGTCTGGACGCATATCAAAAAGGGGATTATGTTTATGCTCACGAGAATATGTAGAGAGCATGTATTAAAGGTATGGACGCATATCAAAAATATTTTGGGACATGCTCAAATATTGTTTGGAAAATTACTGACCCTCGGTCGAGAGCCAATCTCCAATTTACTATAGCGCACAAAGACCTTCATACACACACAACCAATGGTCAAAAATAACATACAAGCCAACACCCAAGCGCTAATGCCGAACACACATGGGCATCCTTAGGCTCACTTTGTCGATACACCATGTGTACATTGGCATATACAAACACTTTAAAACATTTCTACTCGATGAATGTGGGATAAGTCCCATGAAGAGAAAAATATAAAATGCAGATTGTCATCCACAACACACCCGTTAATAGAGTCAACACAATGCCCAAACATCAACCACCAAGAGACAAGCCACAAGGAGGAGACTCTCACGGGGGCAGAGCATTGTGCACAACACATCAATATACTTGGGGAGAATTGGTATATATAAACACATGTGAATTGTTTCACTTGACAGATGTGGAATATATCCCAACATTTGAAGCTTTCAGGAGACTTGCATTGAAACAACAATGAACTGTTGTGAATAACGCAAAGGGAAAACAACATACATGAGGCGCCTTGAAGAACTTATAGGTCAATCTAGTTTTCTCTACACGTTGAACCAAGAGGAGATTGTTAACAGTCCAGATGTTTGGCATCAAGAATTTACAAAGAGAATCAAATTTGCGCATGGGTGTTAAGATCGAGAATAGAGCCAAAGAGCCCAAAGTCAGAGGAAATTGATTTTCACAAACAGCACAAACATTACAAAGGAAGTTTTAATAACGATAAAAAAATGGTAAATAATGTAGAGTGGGTGTATTATTTGTTCTTTAACATTGCAAGTGTCATAGAAAAATACATCAAAAGTCAAGCAAGCATGCTCCAGATACCATGTTAAATATTGACATAAGTGTTATCATCGCCAGACGAAGGGTTTGAGTGCCACAACTAAGTTTTTGAATTAATTCAACATAATCAAATTCATCCCTTCCTACTACCGAGTTGATGCAAAGATTGAGTTTTTCTTGATATGAATTTAAGAATTTTTGTCATTTGATATTGGCTTTTATAACTATATGAGTACCCTTTATGTGTCTCAAGTACAAGTGCACTCTTGAAAAGGCTCTCATTTCCAAACGATTCAAGAAATATGTTTTTGAGTCTAATATGCACTTGTAGTTTCATTGTGCAAGGATTACTATAGATTATACATTGGAAAATTTTGAAATTCGAGAGCATATAGTGGAAAGGATGCACAAGGGACACTATAAGAAAATGACATATCACTTCTCACATGAAAATTTTCAAGAACGCGGGCTGCATGTTATTATGGGAATGGTGCAGATGTGAAGAGGCATAGAATGCATCGCCAGTCAATACTTCCACATAGAATCAATGGTGGGAATTGACAGGTTTTTGAGATCAACAGTTGCACCGCAGTTTTGAGGCAACAATGAAGTGGACAGATAGGGAACATGTAGCATCACAAACCTAAATATAATTAGGTCTTGCTCATGTCTATGTATATTCATACAGTTTTTCAAAACACATGAATGTTCATTAGGAAGGAACATATAAAAGTAGAGATAAAAATGCCAAAATCCTCCAACGCAGAGAACCTATAGAAAAATGTATAGAAGTTCACATTAAAAATGGAGATCTTACAATAGAATATTTGATAGTCAATTGGAAAATGGATAGCATGGATGCTTGAAAAAGCCCGTTCACAATTTTGTCAAATTCTTAAGGAAAACATTAGCACTCGTTGGCGATACTGAGGAATACAACCTAACTATTATTGATTGTATTATGGATTGATTGGAGAAAATATTGCTTCGACCAGTCATATATTGGTGAGGTGTCAGAGGTTCCATATTTTAATGTAGGAATATAGTCAGTCGAATATTCAATTATTATAGGTGGAAGACTGATTCTAGATCCAAAATATTAGGGATTTAATCAGTGATTTCAGGGAGAAGATGGGGTACAAATGAAATTCGGAGGAAATTCACAGATGGTGGAAGAGAACCATCCTTCATAATTCGAGAGACCTAGTAGGTTGTACCAGATTTTGTGGAAAAAATGTTTCATTCTTTCTATGTTTGTAATAATTTGTTAGAGATTATCTCAGAGAGAAATTTTGTATATATTCAGAGTTTGCAAATGTAATTGGGGTTTGGACCTGAAGGTAAAAATGGTATTGAAAGATTGCCATCCATTGTAAATATTTTCAGGAGGTTTGAAGTGATTCTTTTGGAGGAATACAAGACCTTATGTTTCAAGATTCTCATGTCATAGTGTGGTGAAGTTTTTATCAATGTAATTTGTTTTTCTATGTTTTCACATTTTTTTTCTTTCTTTTATTGTTTATAGGAAGTTTAATTTCATGATTTGTTTCAAACACCCTATTCTGACTTAAAAAAATATTCATGTTTTCTTCTGATGTTTGAATGTAGAATTCAGGTAGCACTCATCTACATTTGAAATGAACCCTCATCTGTTCCTCTTTCTCCCTCTTACAAACTACAAGGACCCACTAACATGCCTACCTTTCCCTGTGGCATATAAGCTCTGTTATTCCTTCATTCGATCACCTTAAACCTTTTGACTCCATTTTTCCCTAAACCACCTTTTCCAGTCCAGACCACAGTGGTCTTAAACCCCTCTACCTCGGACAATGGTTTGATATTGTCAGCGGTGATGCCCACTTGTTAGTTTATGTAGAGTGTGACGAGCCCTCGATTTTCATATGGGATGCCCAACTTTGATTCAAACTTTGTCCTTACCTACTCCACCCTATAGACCATGGGTCTAGGGGAAGGGAGCTCAAACACTCCCATGCAAGGGTCCATTGAGAGAACATTAGCCTCCTATAATGCTATCCCTTACGGTGGGGGTCATATACCTCCTCAATCCTCCTCATATACTACAACCTGTTTGGAGCATATAGTCTAGGACCATATTCTTACACCACACTGATGGGATCCGTGTCATTCTCATTTTTCGATGCATTTGGTAATAACATTTTTTCGTCAAATTCCGTCTCGACTGGGGGAAACCTTGGTTTTGGACAACAGAATCCTATGCAGGGTACTATTCCTACACAGGGGGAAAGTACAAGAGTTTTCTCCTCACAAGGACTTTGGAATCCTTGGAAAGGTTTAGTTCCCTCGCAAGGGATGTCAATCGGGGGAATCCCCCTCCATGGTCAATGGAATCCCGGGCAAGGATGAGTACCTATGCCCATCGGATCAGATGGGGGCAACCCCTTCCAGAATATTTGGAACAAAACACAGGGAGAAATCTCTGCCCAACCCTCATCATCCAATTATGGGAATCAATTGATGATATTCCAACAAATGAATTTTCCATATGTTGGTCAAGGTCATGGTGTCTACTAGAACCCTAGACAACAACTCAACTTTTCCTGACAACCTTGTGCCAGTCAAATTCTAGACCCCCTTTTTCCTGTACATAGTACACAACCCAAACTACCGTTTCTGGCAACGTTACACCTGCCAGACTTGTCAAGGTTTCTTAACAACCCAATTTGTCATGATCTGCATTGGTCCCCCATGTTGACAAAGTTTCCCTTGCATATTCCAAAATTTGAAGGCAATCTTGGCAAGTACCTAAGTGATCACGTCACAAATTTCCACCTATGGTTCTCATCAAACTTGCTGTGAGATGACTTTGTACAGTTGCGCCTGTTTCAATGCACTCTTATCGTGGGTGACGCGAAATGTTACATCGAGGTTGACCTCTCAAGATATTCTTACTTTAGCGATTTGGTGATGGTTTTCCTAATCCATTTCCAACTATCTGTGAGATATGACGTGGGCACTGAAATGTTGGCCAAATTTGAGCAGATGAAGGTCGATCATATCTCAAATCACATTTGAGAATGGTGGCATCGGAAGAGCTTGATTAAGGCACAGTTCCCATCGTCTTTCTTGCTAGAGTGGTTCTTGAAGTCTTTGGTGCCAGTTTTATCCAAGGACATTGCAAATTCGAGAGTGTTTTCAGAGGAGGAGGATATAATGAGAGTGCAACATCTCGAACTGATTTACTTTCAGTCTGTCTTACTCTATGAGATTCTTCCAGATGCTCCATAGTCCATCCTTCATAAGGCTAGACAAAAGTATGGACCACATGCCGATGGTATAGTTGGTTTAGCACAAGGAAAGCCCACTGATCAGTTGTCAAATTAGTTCCAACAATTGTCGATACAACAGACAGTGGCCATCCATACCTCCAGTTTGGATGTTCCCCCTACCTAAATGTTAGACGTACATAGTGTACATTAGATGAACCCAAAGGCCAACCAACATCCTAAAGGAAAGCAAAAACAATTAAACAAGAAGGCTAAAGGGGATAAGAAACCTAATAACAATTATGGCAGGGGAAACATAGAGAAGATAAAGTTGAAGTATCCATTTAACCTTTGCACAAAGGACCATCCATCTCACCTGTTCCCTTGACTTGCAGAGGCCCAAAAGTTATAGGCACAGGAGCAGCCTATTGTGCTAACGAACCCATTTCCACATGGGAAAAATATGACTCAATCCTATTCAAGTGCAGATGGGGGTAGTCAGGGACCCCCCACGCCTTCTAGTAATCCCTCGGCCTCAAATGTTTATATGATGAAAGGTGACTCTTATATAGCGACCAGGGAACATGATTACATAATGTTGGAATCTATCAAAAAGGGTAAATGAGTCATAAATCCACATGTTCATCTCTAAATTGAGAGGACCATGGGAAAAACAATGACATGCATCCTGAAAGGGGAGTTCAAGAAAGTTTCTCATAATCCGAATGCGAGGGCCACCTAGAATTACTCTATGGTGGAGGATTTGTCACAAACCCCTTGAACGATGTCTGCTTTGGAGGTCCTCTAGAGCTTCCCTTTCTAGATAAAGGATTTGTTATCCACCTTGGGATCTTTAGAGACTTGTAATCTAGGAATGATTATTCTCGATACAATCGACTTGAAACCTCATCTCCCTTACCACGTTGTGTTTCAGATAGTAGTGGCTTACATCATGAAATATTTTACTTGAAATATTATTCGTATGGTGGTTTATGAGAGAGCCTCGACTTGCATGATGTCATTGGTGTGTTGGAAGGCCATTGGCCAACCCATTTTGTCCTCGTTTCTTACTCTTCTTATTGCTCTCAATAGTCATTCACTCAGACCACATGGAATCATCCATTCTTTCCCCATCCAGTTAGGAGGGAAGACTGTGTGCGTCGAATTTGAATTGGTCGATGTGCCTCTCGAATACAAGCTTTTGTTAGGAAGGAGTTAGACCTGTGAAATACATTCATTGGTTGGCACAGTTTTTCGAGTCTTGTTGTTTCCACATGCGGGTGAAATCGTAACCATTGATGAGTTGTCCTTCTCTCATCCTGACCCTTCATAGGGGGCATCCATAGTCCCAATGATTGATAACCCTCATCCTCACATAATCAATGTAGGGGTTGGTTTGTACCCACCATTGATGGTTACTTTCGATTACCTGCCTCCTTTTGGCGATGTCAAACTTATGTTTCCTTCCCCCGACTAGTCTAGGGTTGGTATTTTCCAAGTGTAGTCATTTCGAACGAATTACTTTCATGATCCCTAGACTCTTCCTTCCCCATAAACTACAATGGAAGGGACAGAGCATCCTGGCATGGCCATTCCCTTGTCCTCGGTAGAATTTGCGTACCGTATTTTCCAGCAAGATTCGGCGGACCCCTATCTGACTCTTGCACAAGAGTTGGATCTAGTTCTCAAGGCTATTCGGGATCAAGGTTCCCTTGCCAATACCAATTCTTTAGACCTAGTATTACCCTCAGATGAGGTGATTCTTGAGGAATTGACTGATCCGAATAGAACATGGGATGATCTCCATCAGAGATCGTATTTCCTCTTGGAGTTAAGAATAATAGAGGCAAGTTAATTTGTATTGACTATGACTAGAGACAAGTCTTGTCTTGTTAATCCTCTAGCTACACACAGAGTTTATGCTGAGGGTAATGTTTTCTTCAGAGTGGACTTCTCCCCTGAAGAGATTCAAGTTTATATGGACTTATTTAAGGAATTCCATGATTTTGTTTCCTGGTATTATGGGGAAATGCCAGGCATTGATACAAGAATTGTCGAACATGAGATAATGACTTATCCTTATGCCAATCCAGTTCGACAGAAGCTTCGTCCACTGAATCCTCAGAAAGTGGTAGCTATTAAGGATGAATTAGAGAAAATTCTTAAAGCCATTTTTATCTACCCTGTACAATTGATGTAATGGGTGTCAAATCCTGTTTTGGCTAAAACAAAATAGGGCACGATTCACATGTGCATGGAATTTCATGACTTGAACAAGGCATGTCCAAAGGATAATTTCCCCACCCCATTCATTGATCAGATTGTCGATGAATGCGCAAGTTTTGAGGTATTTTCATTCATGGATAGATTTTCAGCATATAACAATATTCAAATCAAACCCGAAGACCAACATAAAACCAATTTTATCTTTTCATGGGGCATATTTTCTTATCGTAAGATTCCTTTTGGCCTGAAGTACATTGGATCCACTTTTCATCTAGCCATGCATTTTTCTTTCCATGACCTTAGACATATAGTAGAGACTTATCTCAATGATCTAGCACTACACTCTCTCAAGATATCCGATCATCCTACACACCTCCAACTAATCTTCGAACGATTTTTCTACAATCAGATTCGATTGAATCCTAGCAAGTGCAGTTTCTGCACGAGATCGGGTCATCTCTTAGGTTTCATAGTTTTGATAATAGGGATCATGGTTGATCCTCTTAAGTTTTTGGCAATAGTTCAATTTCCTCCCATTTTCATAGTACCCCAACTTCATAGCTTATAGGGGAAAGTGAACTTTCTTCGGCGTTTTATCCCAAACTATGCTGAGATCACTAAAGGGTTCATGCGTTTATTGAAAAAGGGAGTCCATTTCTATTGGGAAGAAGCTTCTCAACGCTCTTTCGATGTGATGAAACATGCCCTTACGTATGCCCCTCTACTCTGGCCTCCCAATTATAATAAATATTTATTATTGTACTTGGTCGTCGCAGATTCAACCATTGGTATGGTCATGGTTCAAGAGGACGATATGCTCAAGGAGCATATGATTTATTACCTGAGTCGAGGTGTGTTTGGTCTGGAACTCAACTATTCCCATGTTGATAAACTCGCGCTGGAAACAATGCATGTTGTCCAACGATTCTGTCATTATATCTTTCTTAGCAAGATCACCATCATGGACGTTGTGAATCCATTTCAATATGTTTTTACACAATGGGTCATTGATGGAAAGATCAGTAGATGGATTCTAATCCTTGAGGAATTTGACTTGGATTTTGTTTCTGCAAAATCCAAAAAGTCCCTGGTCTTTGTGGAACTTATTTCAGAACTTCTGGTCAAATCAAGTGATGTTACGCCCAAAGAATCACCTATTAAAGGAGATATTTTTTGGATCACATATTTGGGCCCCTGGTATGGAGATATACTAGTCTATCTCCAGACTTTGAAGTGCCCCACTTTTTCTTCTTGTGATAAGTGTGGACAAATTCTCCATCAAGAACGAAACTATCTCATACTCGATGACACTTTTTATCATCGAGGTGTATATTTCATTCTTCGTTGGTGCCTCATACACGAGGAATAATAGCTTGTTCTTAACGATTTCCACATTGGAGCATGTGGTGGCCATTTGTCTGGGTTGGAAACAAACCAAAATATTATATGAGCTAGTTACTTTTGGCCTATGTTAATCAAACATTGCATCGAGTTGGTCAAGAAGTTCCACCCATGTCATATCCTCTCTTAGAATATGAGGGCACATCCTACTCCCATGTTTCCTATTGATGTAGGAGCATTGTAAGTAGACATCCAAGAGAGCATGAAGACAGAAGATGGCTGGAGGAGCGCAACACACATTTTGCACATTTTGAAATGTTTTTGAAAAATTAATGAACATATGTTAATGTAGTAGTTAAGGGAAACATACTTGCATGTTGTAAATAGATCTTGAGCGATTTTCTCTCATTTGTCAATGTAAAAGGAATTTAAACCCAGTTAATGAAAGTAGGTATATTTGAATTCATAGATTAGACAGTTAGAGCATAGGAGGGAGAACGGATATAGACACCCTCGCCTTTGTATCATGGAAATTGTTGTTGTATCATTAGCATAGAGAAGGAGAAGAGAGTTGTAGACAAGAACCCATGTACAAGAGTATTTGAGTTAATATATGAAGCTTTGACTCAGGTTTCATGATGTTTATTGTTTACATATGTTGAATGGTATGCTTACAGTTGATTTATTTATCTGTTTATGCATTTGTTTCAATGTTGTATTGAATGTGTGATTTCATGTTGAATGTATGAAGTCTGCGAGAGAAAGAGAATGAGTTTCAATTGTTTCTCATCCTGAGAGAGTTCCTGCATGGAGTGCGGTGAAACGTCCACAAGATGTGCGTTGACAAGGGTTCTGAGTTTTATCTCAGAAATCTCAGGAGGGATACCATTGTTCTCATTCCAACAGAAGTGCAGGTGAAGCACAAAAGCCGTGCAAGGTGTGCACAGGCGATTCGAGGCCTTAGAACTTATCAACTAAGGTTGAAAGGTTGAAGGACTATTGTTGCAGAAAGTGCATAGAGTCAAAAGATCAAATACCCAGGAGTATTTGAAAGAATGCTGCAAGGAGTGCGTGCAGGAGTCCTTTTAGAGACTCAAGTTTACAAGTTAAAGCTCAAGAGGATCAACACATTTGAAGTGTTTAAAGGGAGACGAGGAAGTGAAATCATCTTGCAGAAGGTTAAGTTTCAAGGGAAGAACATTGGCTCATTTCATAGAGATTCTTGAGGAAGAAATCGAACGGTCAGAATTCTCAGTGGAGAACTCGCGAAGTTGTGAGGACCATAGGATCCAAAGGAGTTGCAGGGTGGATAAGGGTTGGATAAACCCATTACGTTGGTTCCAAGGATCAACAAGGACCGTCGATCGTGGTCATTTTGGGCCATTAGATCATTTTGGTGAACTCGGAGTTTGTGAGTTTGGAGGTGGAAGACAAAACTCTTGGAGTCACGAAGTCCTGAGTTGTGAGAAGCAGAGGAAGAGATCCAAACCATTGGATCCAAGCTGTGAGAGAATTGTCAGATCTGAATTTTAGTGGGGTAATGCATATCGTGAGTTCAGAGGATAGACCAAATCCTTTGGTTGTACGAATTCCCGAATAGCAAGAAGTAGGGGCAACCATTGGATCTGAAAAAGTAGGAACAACTGTTGGATTAGAACCTCTTTTCTATATCGTGTATCGGGTTCAAAGATTGGGAGGAATTAGTTTCGACTGTAGAAGTCGTGAAGTGTCGAGGGATGAGATTTCGGGCGGACACGTGGTGCAACCATCAAGTGGGGACCTGTTGACGGGCGAAAATGATCGTCCGTCAACTGGGAGAGTGGAACCGGTCCGGGGTTGTCTAAATAACCCAAGCTGTTTGGTATGGACCACCCTGACGAGTTTAACGGCTCCGTTGGCCGCTCTAAGGTCTC
>SNQJ01S0067503.1:0-18691 GCA_010110895.2 Picea sitchensis | reverse complement strand
AACCATCATAGATTGCAAATTGTCAAATTAAGTCTAGAGACATGCAACTGAGGAGGTCAATAAATAATAAACAGTCAATGATTAGACAACATTTTAACAATAACTTTGACTTGTTGAACAATGAGATTGAATGCTATAACTGTCACAACTTTGGCCACAAAGCTGCAAACTACCATCTGAAGAATTACAAAGCACATCCAAGGATAAAGTTCTTAGATAGAAAGGCCAGCACATGGAAAAGAAAAGATAGTGAAAAATGTGGTCAAGCACTTTCAACTCAAAAATAAAAGACCTCTGGGAATATAAACAATGGATGTTCCAAGCATGTGCCTGGAGACAAGGATAAGCTACTATCCATAAGTAAAAGAAAATCAGGAAATGTGATCCTTGAAAATGATGAACCAGGCAAAATCAAGGATAGAGGGATGATGAGTTTGAGTAAGGACAAAAGAGATGCCCAGTATGTTCTGCTTGTGGATGATCTGAAACATGATTTGCTCAGTACAAGTCAAAAATGTGACAAAGGCAGTGAAGAGGTGTGCACGTCCAAAGAATGTAAGGTGAACGTAAACTTGGGACAAGTGGTGAATAAATGCATAAGGACAATTAATGATGTTGAAATTGAATCCTCCCCTACAAGTAAAGAAGAAGATTCAGATACAATTAAAGAATGCTCAGTTAGCATTTGCCCCATGGATGAAGTAGGAGAAGAACCATGTCATAAGCTGGAAGCAGAAGTCTTGAAGGTTGAGAAGGAAAACACCCAAAGAAAATTCTTAAACAAGTCCATGACCCTGGATAAGATCTTGGATAGCGAGAGATCACCAAATGACAAATCCGGTATTGGACTCAACAAGGTAGAAATCAGTGCTCCTAAGAAATCTGATACAGGTCCTTCATTTGTGAGAAAGAAAAGCAGGTATGAGAGTGGGTGTAGCAGTTTTCTCTTGTGATTGAATATGGAAATAAAATCCCTGGATTGAATGCATCATGGAAGAAAAATAAAATTGCAGTAAAAGAGATCGATGAGATTTAATGGGGAGATCCAAGGGCTATTTAAAAAGTACAAGCTACAATTGCACAATGTTCAAGTACGACAACGACATTCACAACAACAACATTATGATGTACAAAATGATATACATGACATTCTATAGAGATAACAAGAGGAAATACCTTGTCAAGGAAAGCTAACCTTTAGGAATAAAAGGGGAAAAGAGTCAGAAGTAGAGAGATAACACTAACAGGGGGAGTCATCCACTCATGAGAAGAAAATATTGATGAAGGAGTATGAGTAAGAGAGGTGAGAAATTTTGAGTATTCTACAAAGGATACAGTGGAAGATGAGGATGAACAGGTCCAAGAATTAGAAAAAGAAGACTCTAGTTTGGATACAAACATCTGTAGGCCTCAAATAAGAGAGTCCTTCCTGTTAGGGGGAGTTTTTGTTTGTCTTAATATATGATACCTCCTAAAATTACTGCCACATCTCAGGGGGAGCATGTTTTCTTTGACATTGATGTCAAAAGGGGAGAAAGGAATCTGGGTGCCTTTGTTGCCATCAATGCCAAAGGGGGAGATTATTGGAAAATGTTTAACAGCCAATGTATGCTTGTCATTGATGGAAAGTATAGTAGTGAAGATGGCATGAGTATAGGAAGAATGTAACAGATGGGCATCAAAAGTATTTTAGGAAGATGCTGCAGAGCAAGCTCGATAATTTCAAAAGAGATAGTGCAGAGGATTGTTGGTAGGTTTAATAGGAAAAGTGATCTTGTCATTGATGGTAGGATCAGTGTGTGCATCGATGGAAAAACATGAACAAAGTAAGCTCAGGAGGGATTTGCGCAGAGTCGCATCCAGTGCGTAATTGTGCATAGGAGATTGTTGGCAAATGTTTAACAGGCATTGTATGATTGTAATTGATGGAAAGTACAGTAGTGAAGATGGCATGAGTACAAGAAGAATGTAATAGATGGGCATCAGAAGTATTTTAGGAAGACGCTGCAGAGCAATCTCGATAAGTTTAGAAGAGATAGTGCAGAGGATTGTTGGCAGGTTTAACAGGCAAAGTGAGCTTGTCATTGATGGCAGGATCAGAGTGTGCATTGATGGAAAAAAAGGAACAAATTAAGCTCAAGAGGGATTAGCGCAGATTCGCACGCAATGTGTAGGTGTGCACCAGGGATGAGGTTAAATCATTGCCAAAGCTCAAGAGAGATAGCGTACTCAGGATCTCAGGAAAATCAAAGGTCGAGGCCTTTGACATTTAGAAATTATTCTAAGTAAGGAGGATGTGTAAGCTCAGGCGGAGAAGCGCAGTGATCATGGAAGAGGAGGAGCATTTCAGAGTTTTGTAGATCGATACTTGAATTCTTGAGACCCTTCATCATGAAGTGGTGAAATCGCGAAGTGGAGTTGAAGCATCGAAACACTTCACCACAGAAGCAGCGAAATCGCGAAGTGGCAAAATCGCGAGAAGATATGGGCCGCAGGATCTGGGGTATCTACGAAGTCTCAATAGCTGTTATATATGGTGAAGTTGCAAGGTGGATAAGTCCAAGAGTCATCCAACTCTCCAAATATTTGAAGGAATCATGACCATCCATCGGGGACAGTCGTGGACCATTGATCAAGAGGACGCATGGCGAAAGATCAAAGCACCACAAAGCTCCATTTTAGAGTTTCTCCTATCGCAACTTGGAGTGACAAGAACCTCCAACGAAGGAATCATGATATGTGAAATCATGATTTAATCACAGCCGTGAGATCAAGGTTTGTTCTGGACCATTGATCCAAATCCATCTCGGAGCTTCGCGACTTGTGATTTGGATAGGCAAGAAACATGACCATCAAAATCGCGATATGCAAAATCGCGATTTAATCGCACCTTCAAATTAAGATTAGATCTGGACTGTCAAATCATAGGACAAGTCACTGACTTGGAGTCAATGTAGCATGGTGTGGAAACTCACAAGATGCAATATCGTGATAAGATATGGACCGTCTGATCTATGGAGATTTCAACTGTTGATCAGACCCAATGAATTTTATAAACTCGCGAGATCTGAAGCACCTTTTGGCATAGCCTGTGGTCACCACGTGTTGTCACGTGGAGGAAGGACCTAGTGCAGATAAGCTCCACCTCGAATTTTTGGGGATCACATATGGGAGTGTTGAGACACTGGATCATATGAATGCCGAAATACCAAAAAGGTGAATTATTGGTGTAACTGGAGGTCACCGCCTATGGTCATGTAGAGGAGGGAGCTAGAGCAGCCAAGATCCTTTAAGGAGATCGTGACATGGAGACTCAAGATGTCTCATCGCAGAATCTTCGAATTGCAAAAGTGAAAAATGGGTAAATAATGACAATAATCTTCAGAGTTAATTCAATGGTGCAGGTGAATTTGAGAATAATCAGAGGGCTACCGTTGCATGACACAATGAAACTGCCAGAAACCAATGAGGAGTTCTACCAGAGGACTTGAAGAAACTTCGAGGTGATTGATAGAGGAGGTGAAGAGTCTCAAGGGATCAACCAGTAGAACAAATACTGTTCATGGAGGTGATTGACAGATGGATGAGCGTTGAAGTCTGTAACTGAAACATAAGGCATAAGTTCAACTGTGCCAGAGAATATGAGGAGTCTCAACTACCAGAGAGGTTGAGGAATCTCAGCAGAACACCCAATGATGCTAGATGCATGGTGGGAACCACCAGAGAAGATGAAGAATTGCGATGATCAGGCAGAGCACCCAAGAGGTGGAGGATATCGACGCGGTGTGAGCATGTAGAAGGATTGCGCTCATTTCATGCACAAGGTGCACAAAAGCTATAAATACATAGTACATAGAAGAGATCCAGTCGTTGTTGGAGTTTCTCTGGTCGTCATTGTTGAAGGTGATTCATGCGAAAATAAGGAGGAGAATGCAACAGCTGAATTAAACAGAAGAGGAACTATGTAGTGAATGGAAATGGTGCATAGAACATAAAAAGTAGAAGAATAGATACTGCAAGTCATGTGTGTAGGAAGGCAGTGAGGCAAACAGAGGAACGAGATGTAGCAGAACAATGATGAGTTTGGTAAGAAATTTTTGAACATTATATAACTGTAATAAGTTTCAGTAGAAAAGATTGGTAATCCAGGGTGGTAGGGAGGTGCTAGGGAGGATTGTTGTCCTCAGAGGTTCAAGTGGGTGCCTGAACACAGGGAGTTGTATCTTCCATCTGGTTGCAGCTAGAGAGACCAGGGTGGCATGGTGGTGCAAGGGAGAACTCTTGTTCTCTGTTATACAGGTTGGTGCCTGTATGATTGGAAGTTGGTGCTTCCATCCAGTTGTTTCTGGAAACACTTAGGGATTTGGTGCTTCCTTCTAGTTGGTGCTAGAGAAACCAGGGAGTTGGTGCTTCCTTCTAGTTGGTGCTAGAGAGACCAGGGAGTTGGTGCTTCCTTCGAGTGGGTGCTAGAGAAAACAAAGCGTTGGTTCTCTCAGCAAGTAGCAGCTTGCAAAATTGATGTTGTAGCCTCATTATGAGTTGGTGCTCATATGTATGATAATGTAAAAACTATAACTATTACTTATCATATAAAGAAAAAGAGGTTTTTACCCTATGTGGGTTTCCTAGGGAAATATATGTCTCTATGTTTCTCATATATGTGACTGATGTTGAATGTGTTATTGTTTATTTCCCTACATTATTGTGATCATCATTGAGTTCATTGAAAATATTTTAAAAGAAGCATAATTGTTTAAGTACGGTAACAACTGATTCACACCCCCCCCCCTCTTAGTTTTACAACAATTGGTATCAGATTTGACCCCCTTTTTTATCTAAGGGTAGATCCTAGAGCTTAAACATGACAAGCCATGAAGGGACTTCAATCACTAGGCCTCCTCTCTTTGATGGAATGAATTTTTCCTTCTGGAAGGTTAGAATGAGAACATACCTAATGGCCTTAGGAGCTGATGTCTAGGATGTAGTAGACACTGGATACATAAAGCCTGTTGTGCTAGCTTCCAAGGATGATAAGTTAAAATTTATCTTTAATGCTAAGGGAATGAATGTTATCCTAAATGGACTTGCAGAAGTCGAGTTTGTGAAGGTGATGCATCTTGAAACTGCTAAAGAAATGTGGGACAAACTCATTAACAATTATGAAGGTAATGAGAAGGTGAAAGATGCCAAGCTTCAAACCTATAGAGTACAGTTTGAAAAGCTAGAGATGAAATAAGATGAAACCATTGGCAAGTATTTTCTGAGAATTGAAGAACTAGTAAATGCAATGAAAGCACTTGGTGAAAAAATTGAGGAACCCTCTTTAGTTCAGAAAATTTTGAGATCACTACCAGATAGGTTCAACTGAAAGGTCTCAGCTATAGAAGAACTTAATGATATAAATACTTTGTCTTTTGATCAACTTCTAGGAACGTTGACTGCATATAAAATGAGGATAGTTACAGATAAAACCACCTCTAGAGAAGCATCATTTAAAACATATAAGAATGAGGATTGTGAGCCTGATGAAATTGAAGCAAAATTCATGAGAAGATTAAAGAAAGGATCAGGAAAGTACCAAGGTAAGCTTCCCTTCAAATTTTTCAACTATGGTAAGATAGGTCATTTTGCAAATAAATTTCCACACAAGAAACATGATCAAAACTCTAAAGATGAAGGGAAGCACAAATCAAGAAGATTTGATAAGAAGAAGAGTTTATGTGTAAATAATGATGACTCCTCAGAAGACATCGATAGTGATTCTTCATGTGAAGATAAATTAAATGACTTCATGCTTATGGACAAAGAGGATTATGATAATGAAAGAACATGCAGTGAAGAGAATGATGAAGAAGTTGTGGTTGATATGGAAGGAGAACTGATCAGTGCACTAGAAGAGATTGACAGACTAAGAATCAAGAACAGAAAGAAAAAAAAATTGCTGTTACAGTTTGAGAAAGACAGTAAACAACCTGATGAAGACTTTTCCCCACTGAAAGTGTAATTAGAAGATGCAAGGAAAATCGAGGATATTTTGAAACATCAACTATCATAAAAGAGGGAAAGATTTGAAGCCCTGGAAGAAGAAGTAGTGAAAACTAGGAAAGAGATGGAGAAGTTTCAAACCTTGTATTTCTTAACATTATGTCTTAAAAACCACAGATTTCTTAACATTATTTCCAAAGAGTACCACCCCTTATTAGCTATTTTAGTACTAGGATAATAATAACTTACCAGGGTCTCAGTTGCACCATTAGTTACACCATGGAGCGGCCTTCATCACTCACTGACTTAGCCTCTGAAATTTGGGGTAGAAAGAACCTCTTCGAATGAGAAAACTCAGGAAGGATAAAACTATAAAACTACCTCGAACCCTAAGCATCAACTCGATGCCTTGTAGTAAATGCAGGGAGTGTTGAGGATGGGTAGCCATGTGACAATGGAAGAGGGATAGTGACACCTCGGTTATGGGGCCAGTAATTATAGAGGAAATCGTAGGGTGACCATTATTTAAAGTTGCAGAGCTTTAACTGTCACAACAATATGCCTCCTCTTTCACTTAAATATGGCTTCAATTTGACATCATCATAACTTGGGTTGAACCAGTCTCGCCCCTTGTGTAAATCTGAGACAACAGTGGATCCTAGCTGTCAACTTTCCACTGGATTTCGAATCTTGCATTTCTGTATAGTCAACCACCGTTCCCAAGAAACGCATTATGATCGGGGCCTGGTAGTTAGGTTAGTTATCTAGTGTAAGAGAAAGGAGAAAACTTGACCCTTGTCCTTTATAACTGGGTATCAGTTAAAGCTACCTAGGGTAGCACCCACAAGTGGGTTGCGCATAAACTTGGTATCCTTGTGAGATTTAAAAATGAGTTGCAACATGCATTGTAAAGCTACCCCTTACATACATAGTCTATATATATGTTTATCTATATGGGTAAAATAAAACAAAGGGGGGTTTTCCAAAGTAGGGATTTGCAAAAGTATGGAGGATGTTCCCTTATAACTTTCCACTCTTGATATAAATAGGGAAACTTGTGGTAAGTAGAAATTCAGTAGTTGTAGCTAAGATGTGGCAAGGATTTTATGTTAGATTTTTGAAGCAAAGGTTAGTACAGAGTTTCATAACCAAGTTGATAAGAGGGTGGCTTAATTAGAACCCTTTCTTTTACTAAAAAATTATAGAAGCAATTTTTTTTTTTGGTAAATATGAGGATCATTACATATGGTATCAGAGCAAAGTTTACAACACTGGGCCTTGAATAGGGCCATATTAATTTCTTGGCATATATTTTTACTTATGAAAAACTAATAAACCTTTATTGTTACAAACATAAAACCTTTTCTGTTTTGTGTTAATCATGGCATCACATGATGACAGGGAAATCAAAATCGATGGAAATCTTGAACAAAGACTTCTTGAAAATAAGAGATAGAATAGTGACGGAAGCTGACCTACTAAATTACTGGAAACAATGAGGAATCTCATCTTCAAACTGCAGGTTTTCAAAGATGACAATGAAAAATTGAAGAAAGCTCAGAAGGAACAACAAGAAATAAATGAAGTCCTTCTACGCAATATAGTGACAAAGAAAAATCCAAAGGACGGTAATAACGAAGAAGAAGTTAGCAAGAGGGATTCCAAGAAATCTGGACCTGAAACAAAAAAAAGAGACAGTTTGTATGAAGGTACACCTTCAGCTGAGGACAAAACAAAAACAGACGAAAAGAGAAAACAAGTAGACCACCTTGAAGGAGAATTCAAGAAAATTAAACCAGCTACCCTTGATGGAGAATCTAGAACAGGAGAAGAAGATGAGACATGGTTATTGGACATCAAAAAATACTTCCAGATATATAACTATTCCAACAATATGAAGGTCAGAATGGACATATACAATCTGAAAGGGAAGGCCAACATTTTGTGGCAGGACCTGAAATTGGCCAAGGGCCTAAAGGATAAACAGATGGAATGGACTGAATTTAAGAAATATTTCAAGAAACAATACCTATATGAAAGATACTATGAAAGGAGAACAAAAGAATTTTACGAGTTAATACTTGGACACATGATAATGGAGGACCTTATAAATAAATTCCTGGAATTACTAAGGTCCGTACCTTACATCCGGGAGGATAAAGTGAAAATCCAACAATTCTTAAGTTTTTTACCATAGTCCTACAGGGACATAATTGAGTTTGACAACCCCAAATCCTTGAGTGAAGTATTAAGGAAATCACGAATGTGATATGATCAGTATAAACAACAGGAAAATTTTCCCAAAGCCTAGAAGGATAAGAAGAAAGATCGAATGAACCAGTGGAAGAAGGGATACCAACTGACACCTTATCGGAATGCAGCAAAAAGCTTTCTGAGAAAATATTTTCACTCCAACCATCTGAATACGCAAGGCAGCGGTAAACCAATAAATCTGGGAATGAAGAAGTTTGGGGATAGCCCCTGCAAACCATTAAAGTGTTGGGAATGTGGAGAACCTCATCTAAGGAGGAACTGTCCATGTTTAATTTTAGAAAATAGAACTGTTGTTCATAATTTGCAGGAAATCTTGATGGTGGGTGACGTGGGTAGAATCTTGCATCAGATAAATGTATCCATAAATGGCCGGCAAGCTGACCAATAGTCCTTTATGGTAGAAATCAAAGGTAAAATTAAAAAACACTTGAATTTTTGTTTTAATTGACCCTGGAGCTACATTAAGTTATATTATTCCTAATGTAGTAGAGTCAAATAAACTTAAGAAACTGAAGCATGCAAAATCATGGCTGGTACAACTAGCAACAAGAACTAAAAGGAAAGTAGTTGACTTTATTTCTGATTTCGAGTTCCTCTTAGATGGTCAAAACATAAGAACAAATATGAACATACTACCACTAGGATCTTATGATATGATTATCAGAATGGGTTGGTTGGAAAAGCACAAAGCAATACTAGATTGTTATAAAAATATGCTTAAATATAAAGAGGATTATGGAACTACTAGAATGGCCCAAGGTATACCAAAACCTATATCAATTAGACAAGTTTCAATGATGCAATTCAAGAAATGTATGAGAAAGGGATGTCAATTTTATTCCATCTATGTAACAAATCTTTTAGAAAAAGAAGATAAGCCAAAGTTAGAAGACTTTGTTGTCCTACATGAATTCAGAGACATGTTTGTGGATGAGATACCAGAATTACCTCCTAGAAGGGAAATAGAGTTCTCCATAGACCTACTACCTGGTTCAAACCCTATCTCAAAAGCACCTTTCCAAATGAGTTTACTTGAATTGACAGAATTAAAAATACAATTACAAGAATTGTTGGACAAAGAGTATATCAGACCGAGTGTTTCACCATGGGTTGCATCAGTCCTCTTTGTGAAAAAGAAAGATGGTACTCTAAGACTTTGCATCGATTATAAACAACTGAATACAATGACTATTAAGAACAAGTACCCCTTACCTAGGATAAATGACATGTTTGATCAAGTAGGTGGGGCCAATATCTTTTCGAAATTGGATTTACGATCCAATTATCATCAAGTTAGGATAAAGAATGAAGATATAAGAAAAACAAATTTTCGAACAAGATATGGACACTATGAATTCGTAGACATACCTTTCGGACTCACTAATCCCGTAGATGATTTTAGGGGCGAAATTTCACTCATGGGTGAAATTTTGCTCACGGGCGAAATTTAGGGGCTTCCAATTTTTTATTGGGTGAATTTTTTGTATTAAAGTGATTTTTTAAAACTTATATCATTAGCCCATATTTATTTTAGGGGAAAAATCATGTACAGGGTTAGCCCTTATTTTTAGGAGAGATAGAGGAAAAAAATTATATTTCGCCCCTAAAATTTGGAGGGACAAGCTTCCATTAGCCAAATTTCTAGAAGTATGGGAATTTCTGATAGCTTCTTCGCCCTACCATTTGGTAAAATCAGGGTTTATGGTTTAATTCACCAAGATTTTGTGGTATGGGCACTGGGTAGCTACATTTCGGCCCTCCCACCTGGTATAAATTGTATGGCATCTACCTAGTGCCCAGGGTTAAAATCATAGCTTTGTTACTTGTCTAGTTCGTTCGTGAGTACTACAGAGTCTACTATCTAGTGACCATCCAAAAAATCTCTAATTCCCCAAGGCCCAGTTTACATATATTGAATTTTTCATTTTTTTTCCCCTCGACGGAACATAATTTGGAAAGAGGGAAAGAGATCACTGAGAGGCTATATTGAATTTTCGTGTTTATTTCCCCTCGACAGAATAGAAAGAGGGAAAGCGATGCTAGTGGTGGAGCTGAGCCACATGTTCAGAGTAGAAGAAACTAGAATTTGTTACAGTTATTAGCCTAGTGGAGCTGCCTGTTCAGAGTATAAGAAACTCAGAAGATGTCGCACGAGGCTTTGTTGGTGAATAATTACCAGGGTTTCAACTTTCCAAATGTCTTGATAGGTATTTAATATTTACTTGGTCCTTCATCTTTAAATTCCTTAAAGATATTTATTTAAATTGTAGGACAAAAACTTGCAGACTTGCAAACTTGCAGATAACCATATTTTAATTGTTTGTTTCATTGACTGCCCATGTCTTCTGTTTCGATGATCTTTCCTTTGCTCCATAGTTAACAGAACCTACATCCTTTGTCATTTCAACATTTGATTCTCTTAACATTCCTAATTCTTTTGAATCTTCACCCACACCTAATTCAATATTAAACCCAGCCTCAACACCATCTCCATTTGCAAATGAATAAATTGTGTTATCAATGTGGTTTACTTCTGGTAATGAAATAGGACTCTTGGTGTTGTTCGTTCACATGCCTTGACCTTTAATAAAAGTTATATTTGCAAAATTTCATCAATCATATGACCAAATCCACATGATTAAGTTCCAGTGTTACATGACTAGATGTCACCCTTGTCTAGGACTATGATTTCTGGCAATTCTCTATGTTTTCCCCCTCTTCCATAAATTTAGACCAAAGAGATTCCTTCTCCAAATTCCTTACATGATTTTTCTGGCTCTTCAATTCATTATTTAAAGTATCCTCTATGAGGTACATTAATGATTCCTCCTCCCGAGGCTTAGACCAAAGGGATTCCTTCTCCAAATTCCTCACATGCATTTTCTGTCTCTTCAATTTGTTCATTAAAGTATCCTCTTTGAGGTACATTAATGATTCCTCCTCCTGAGGCTTGCACTGATAGTATTGTTCAAATCTATCCAAGACATATAATTCATGGTATAATTATGTTGTATGTTGTGCCAAATGTCATCAACTCATCTGAACCAGAACCAGAACCATACAAGCAAGGAGAGGAATAAAACTTTATTCTCGCCAACACATACCAAATTTTGACCAATATTAGCTTATGCAATGCCCTTGATACAATATTCATCTATTAATGAGTTTTTTGATAAGGCTTGATGTTGTGTTCCATTTCCATAGACCTATTGTCAGAAAACAAACTCCAAAATACTCAGGTCCAACCTTTATCCATGATGTTAGCATGAATACCCCTGTCCTATATTCAAAATATTTTCCAGGAACCCCTATGGTTACCCCACAAAAATAACAAAAATAATGTGGTTAACATCTGGTTCCTACCTGGGGACAAATTCTCTTCTCTGTAGCACTTGAGAAACCCATAATCTCGTCACCAATATTTCAACCCTTCATTCATTCATGCCATCCTCCTTACCCTTATGATTAACTATCATTGAAAACAAGGATGCATCAAATTATGAATGACTGTAGCTGAATATGCTCATCACTGTTAGGAAAAAACAACACCTGGGTGTATGTTCACAAAAAAATTCTAAACATAAGGTGTTCCATGCCCAAATTTCCTCTTGTGTGCTAATGCAAGAAATCCTCATACAAAATCACCATCTTCTTCGAATAGCCATGTCACCCATGACCCAGAATTTTGGTACAAATTATGTCCTTAAAATGCAAGTCAAGGATTTTGCCACACATTTCCTTTGTCGTTTCCTAGGTGTTAATTTTTAAGTATTTTTCACTCACGCACTTCTCATAGTAGTTTTTATGGGAAGGTAAGACATCATTACTGCAGAAACCTATATATGTATCATCATTGTCATTGTTTTATTTCCAACTAAGATAATTGGAATTCTGCCAGCAATCTCTATCACTGTCAACTCATAAGAGATTATCATATCTGTGCAAGAATTGTTGCTCAGAAACTACACATTGGAATCCACCTCTTTCGAGAAAAGGGTTCTGACAACCCTCTTCATAAGTATCATAGATAGGATATTTCTCAAAGAAAAAAGTGTAAGAACTGCAATTGCTTTGCTCCAGTGACAAATTTCTAGTTTCAAAGTTTACCAGGTGAGTTATGTGCCTAATTCTGGGCTGACATTTATCTTGAGATTTGTGAATTCTCAAAGTACTGTCACCTTCACATTGTAATCCTGGACTCTTGTCAAACCATTTTTTTACTAAAAGAAAATGATCAAGAGATATGTCTTCAAAATAAATTTCCATCACATAAAAACTGTGACTAGCATTTGTAACAATAGGGCTCTCATTTTTTAAGGCATGCAACACTTTTCTCATTTTCTATTTTATTCATACTCATCATACTGAGGGTTATCATCAAAAACCACTATGAATGCATCCCTTCTAGATCTTGTCATGATGAACTCATCCAAATCACATGATGATGGCTCCAATACTGATTTTTGTCTACTTATTGCTTCATCATCATAATTTAGGGCATCATGGATATCATCAACTAAAGTCTTCATAACTACACCACATTCTCCTTCCAATTCTTCCAAATTAGAGTCTTCTTTAGAATTTTCTTCCATGGTGGATACATGTATGATTCCAACCTCTTCAATTTCTGGGTACAGATCCCCTTTCAGAAAGAGGTCGAGAAGAAAATAAGAGGGATTGTTCCGGCGTGTAAATAAAGAAAGAAATGATCCCTGCATTTCTATCATTCGTTGTGATCCATAAGTGATATTTATTCCATCAAAAAAATGTTGGAGTTTGGGATAGCTAATGTGGGCATACTCCGCTCCTCATAATCCACAAACATGTATCTCTTCAAACAACTAATCCTCGTCACTTTTGGGCCTTCTTTTTTATCATCTAATTGTGGTGAAGCCTGATGATACAGGGGATCTATTGTTTGTATTTTCTGAAGCATGCCATAGCTCAATTCTCATTCATGAGAAACTTCTGGGCTGAGAGAAACAATGTTTCTATCACGACGGTTTATGAATGAGGACCCACATGTTTCTTCAAAGGAATCTGGAACGCATCCCTTCCAAATTCTTGTACCAACATCCTGCTCCCATGCACAATTCTACATTTTTCTTGGTTACATTGATCATAAGTGTCATAGATGGGAAATGCATCAAGTTCCAGGGTGTAGGATCTGCTACCAATCCTCATCCAATTTATGTCTTCATCATGAAAAACATAATTTTGCAATCCATCCTCTTCAGAGGGTATAGTAATAGCCTCTGCTTTACACAGTATCGGATTGATTTAGAATGATTCAGATTTATTTGGTCAAACTTTTGTTCTTGGTCATACTCTTTGAATATTTGTCAAATCATTGTGTTTTGGCAAATTTGACCATATTTCACTGAGCTTGACCAAAACTAGTAGATTTGGCTCATTTTAGAGATACAAGCCGAGTAGGCTTGCTGAGAATTCTGCAGACTCATCAAATCTTGTTTCAATGCATTCAAGATATGCACATGGTGATACTCAATCTGTCGGTCCAAATTTGTATATAGGCACATAGTGCCATTAGTTATAGAAAATAAAGTATAGATATGCAAACATTGATGTTCATAATTTTTCAATAACAATTATGGAGATGGGATACAAATGTTTTTACCCTACATAAAATACATAGTATAGAGCACTCCAATCCAAAATAATGTTCTATCTCATACCAAATAGAGAAAACTGCAATCTTGGTAAGTCTATGAAGAAGAGGGTGAAATGAACCTTAAAATCTAGGCAAAGTTTGAAATGAATCCAAACTTAGCTGGGCAGTTTTAAGAAAGAATCCAGATATGAAATATTCATAAATGTAATCTGCAGGGCCATGAATGTAAAAGCATAAAGAAAAGAGTCGGTAATGACTAAACTCTTTCCTCTACAATTCTCTATTTACATAGATATTCTATATAGAATAGAAAATTCAAAACCTGATTGTAACACAATCTAGGCCTTACTTCAACATTAATACACCTTTGACACTGCAAATGTTTGTAAAGTTGAAAACAAAGGTGAAATTTTTAAGAGATATTAACACTTTAAATGATGAGGAAAATAGGGCTCTATTTCATTCAAGTAATGAATCCAAGGAACTATCCTTTGGATATGAGAAGTTTACAGCATAAATGGCCCATCAGGCTTACAAAAAATGAACATATCTTTGTTGCCCAAAATTTTCTTAATCTACCCCCTGCTCCCTCCTATTTTCTTCCTCCTTAAAAAGAAGTGAAAAGTCTCGATAGATGGGATGCTTCGAGATAAATGTGCCACATGTACTCTTGTTGCAACTCCAAAGTAACAACCATCAAATCTTGTGTTAAGGTGTCCACATGAGGGGGTACTCTACAAGGATAATTAACAAACCATTTAAAATAAGAATCTCGCATCCCAAAAATAGTTCAAAGAATACAAGCCATTCCCTTAAAAGGATAACTAACTTATGAGAATGTGTGTTTAAAGTTGTTATAACCACAAAGGCTTCTCTAGCAGCTAAATATTCCTCTGCATTAAATGGATCTGAATATTGAGTCAAAAGGGAGCTCAACTTGAAGGTTGACCAATTCCTACTAAAAGGGATGTTTATTTGCAATTCCTTTGTTATGGAAGGATAACTTCTATTCCAAAACAATTTTCAATCTTGTATCTAATATGAGAAGTTTAAGAAGAATGCCTATATGGGAGACATAAGTATTTTTTGATTCAATAGATGATTTATTATCAGCCTCCTAGAAGTGTCTCAACAACCACCACATGATTGATTCTCTATAGATGAGGCATGTATCATAACTGCAAGTATACTCATCTACAAATTTACAACAAAAATGTTTTGCTAGGCCACATAAACATAAGAAACATTTATGGAACAAAGGGTACCCTGTTGCAATTTGAGGTTCTATATGTTGCTCAAAGTTTGCATACATGCCATTAGAAGGGATACTATATCTTTGCTGCTAGATTTCCTATAAGTAGCAATTTCTTCAACTGTTGAAGATACGTCCTTCACATAGTACCCATTGGTCATCAATAAGAGAGTAGAAACTACTTTCACAAGAGAAAATTCTTTTATGGATACATTTTCAATCTGGTATCTAATATGATAAGTTTGAGAAGAATGTATTGGAGACATAAGTATTTTTTGATGCAATGGATGATTTTGTATCAGCCTCCTAGAAGTGTCCTAACAACCACCACACGACTGATTCTCTATAGATGAGGCATGCATCATAACTTCAAGTATATGCATCTACACATTTACAACAAAGAGATTTTGTTGGGTCACATAAACATAAGAAACATTTATGAAACAAAGGGTACCATGTTGCAATTTGAGGTTCTATATGTTGCTCAAAGTTTGCATATATGCAATCTCAAGGGATAATATGTCTCTACTACCAGATTTCCTGTAAGTAGCAATTTCTTCAACTGTTGAAGATATGTCTTTCACATAGTACCCATTGGTAATCAATTAGAGAGTAGAAACTACTTTCACAAGTGAAACCTCTTTTAGAGACTCTTGCTCCTCCAAAGCATCATTATGTTTTTCATTTCTCATTAACACATTTGCCTTCTGATAAATATGTAATGGATTCTTTACATCATCTAAGATTATTTGATCCATCATTTCCAGGTATTTTCATTTCTTTTTAGAGCACACAGATCTATCCCAAGGTAACACATTAAAATAGATGATTGAGGATATATTAGAAGAGTCATTCAAAAATGATGCTTTGCAAAATCATACTTTTCCTTCTATATATATATCATTCTCAACCCATGAACTTCATCTTCCCTTATAGTTATGTTATATGTCAATGTTGTCACCTATTCATACTCTGCTACATCCAATTCTTGAAGGTGTACCCCCTTGAAAACTTGGAAAGAACATATTGTCTTGCAGGGACTAGGAGCATTATAAGGAAAAGAAAAAGAACACTAGAAATTAGAATCCAAGTAAACCCAAAACAAACCAACAAATAACATATCTGGAACACTGTGAAACTAGCAATGGTTTTGCAAAGCACCATCTCAACAAATGAATCATGAGACTGCTGAAAAACTTTGTATCCACAACCTAGAGCAGTAAGGATTAGTAGTATGCTTTCCCATAATTGATTTCCAGACAAACTTTTGATGGTCATGAATGCAAAGTAACCCCAAAGCACTGACGTAGGAATCATTTTAAGAAGAGGCATAGCTTCAACCAGAAACCATCATGGCTTGCAACAAATTACTTAGACATTGTTCTTTGACCTCAACAGGAAGTAGGTTATTAATGTTTTTCTCTGGATCATTTTTTCTTCTAAGAACAATTGACTTATTTCCTTGCTTCCTTATGTTTTCCACAACCATTTGATTTTTATTTGCTTCTATGTATTATTATTGATATAATTATCTCTCTTCTATAGACAACCCGCACATTAACAAAAAATACCCTTCTATCACGATGATTTCTGAATGAGGACCCACATGTTCCCTCAAAGGAATCTGGAACACATACCTTCCAAATTCCTCTACCGACATCCTGCTCCCATGCACAATTCTACATTTTTCTTGGTTACATTGATCATAAGTGTCATAGATGGGAAAGGCATCAAGTTGCAGGGTGTAGGATCTACTACCAATCCTCATCCAATTTATGTCTTCATCATAAAAAACATCATTCTGCAATCCATCCTCTTCAGAGGGTATAGTAATAGCCTCTTCTTTACATAGTATCAGATTGATTTAGACTGATTCAGATTGATTTGGTCAAACTTTGAGTCTTGGTCATACTCTTTGAATCTTTGTCAAATCATTGTGTTTTGGCAAATTTGATAGTATTTCACTGAGCTTGACCGAAACTAGTAGACTTGGCTCATTTTAGAGATACAAGTCAAGTAGGCTTGCTGAGAATTCTGCAGACTCATCAAATCTTGTTTCAATGCATTCAAGATATGCACGTGGTGATACTCAATCTTTTGGTCCAAATTTGTACATAGGCACACAGTGCCATTAGTTATAGAGCATAAAGTATATATATGAAAACATTGATGTTCATAATTTTTCAATAACAATTATGGAGTTGGGATACAAATGTTTTTACCCTACATAAAATACATAGTATAGAGCACTCCAAGCCAAAATAATGTTCTATCTCAACCACTAGACTACAACCCAACATATTGTGAATGCATTTATTAGAAGGCCAACCTACATTTATGATAAAAATGGCCTCTCACTTATGACAAGGCCATCCTTGGATCAAGGCATATAGACTTGTATAAATAAAGTGTAGTCTAAAAATTCTACCTTTTGGGCCTTGGATCTTTTTCGACTATTTTTTCTGTTTGATTTTGCCCGAAATCTGGTGAGGAATGGTTGGATCTGTAGATTTGAGTGGTTAAGTTTGTATAATCGGAGTTCGTAGGGGATTTTCAACATGCTGAATCCATTTATGCATTTAGAAATGCAATTTAAACAACAAAAAATAGCGATTTTGTCCAGATTTACAACACCAAATGCCGGCCAAAAAAACCAAAAGGTAGAACTTTTAGCCAAGCCTATAAATAAGGTCAACAACAACCATTTTCCATTAAAAATGAATCATCTCTCACAATAAACATGTATTCTTTCTCCTAATTGTACCAATTTTAACCTCTAATAATTATGGCCACTCAATATGCAATAGTCTAAATGTGTGACAAAATGGTTCTTTTGTGGTTGCTCAAAACAACAGCCTCATCAATCCAAAATTGCAATTTCACCAAAGATTCCCTGACCAAATTAAGTTTATCACAAATCAGAAAAAGTCAAATTTGTAGAATTTTTAGCCTTCTTCCTTTAATATTAATATAACACATTATCATTTAAAACGCCTGTCAAAACTTTGGAAACATCCTTATTGTAATACAACTTGGTTTTGGAGATTACTCACTACACGTTTCTTCCAAAAGGGATATCATTTGAGAGAATCACCAAGGAGTCAACTACATCATAGAGACTACATATTTATGTATGAATATAGAAAATATGCTCATTTACTTATTGTTTCTATTTGGCCTAATAAGACTACAAAATTGGAAATACAAGAGTGAAGTACATAAATCAAAATTTTCCTTCCCTCCCAAAAACACAAAGACAAATTAGTAAACAATTATGGTTCATTCATCATTTCCCTTTTGTGAGCATGGAAGAGAGAAGGAGAAGAGTTGTAGTTCCACTTCCTAGTTGGGTGAAAAATCTTTACTACATTCAATATACTCTAACAATGCTACTTGGACACAAAACAAGAAAGTAAACATGTATCTTCAAATTAAGGGGGTTAGGTCTCCTTTTGTACATCAATGTCTCTATTTTCTCACAAAATACAATAAAGGGTTTCCTAGTCTCCATACACACACACACATGAAAAAAAAAAACCAAAACAATA
>SNQJ01S0067502.1:38792-52600 GCA_010110895.2 Picea sitchensis | reverse complement strand
CTCTTAAACCACTTTGACTACTTTGAACTTTTGGGGCTTCTAGATGACATATGAGGGTCCTCCAACTTCGTAAGGCCATAACTCTCAAATAGTGAGGAGTTATGTGACGTTCCACATACCAAAAAAAATGGAATGACATGTACTATCCATATAGAATAGTATTATTTGAAAATATGTCATAACTCATACCATTATCCATCAAACAAACTTGGGTCCATTACCCAAACCTGGGGTCTCCAACTTCTCATGGCCATAACTCTCTAACCATGAGGAGTTATGTGACGCTCCACATACCACCGAAAATAGAATGACAAGAAATATCCATATAGGATAGTTTACTTAAAAAAATCATTGTCCTTCTTCTCATTATTCCACAATTAAGCATGGGTTCTCTTACTCCACAAAGCATCTTCCCGTGAGGGATTTCACCATAAGGGGACCACTTTGGAATTCATCCATTTTTACTTATTATAAAGCATGAAAAGACAATAATGATTCATATTTACATGAAACAATATTGGGTCCATTACCCAAACCTTTGTTCTACGGGGATTTCTTCAAGGGTTGACATCAATGACAACCAATCTTAATCAACAATATACCCTTTTGGCATTGATGGAAACACTCTGATGCAATACCGAAATCATATCACTCATGCTCCCCCTAGAACCATGCCTTTATCCTCTACATATAATAAATATATCCCCCTTTGTCATCAATGGCAAAGGTATATTTCCATCCAGGGTTTCTCCCCCTGACTGAACTTTCCTCTTATGGTGCTTCCTCATGTACGTCTAAGACATATAAGATAAGCATTCAAAAAACATTCATTTTGGAGCAGAAATAACTCCAAGTATTTGGAGAAGATATTCAAAGGCTTCCCATGGAAGTGGCTTTGTAAAGATGTCTACTGATGCAGGAGCATCTCTCACATCAAGCGAGCCAACGTGGAAGCGGAGGACAGCTGGACAAGCCAACAAAATTCCTTTTTGAATTTCACTTAGAAGTTGTTGCGCGATCTTAAATGTGTCATTTAAGATGAGGCACACTTGTATATTGTAATGGACCTTGAGCGGATAACTCTCGTCCTTAGGTAGATAGTCGACATTTAATAGACTTAATGTCGGTAGATAGGAATTTAATTCTAGATTTGATAGCTTTAGAGCGCAAGAGGGAAACAGAATATAGACACCCTCATTGTACATTGTAATATCATTCTGGAGAAGTAGTTCAGAAGCAGAAGAGCATGCAGATAATTGTATGAAGAACACCCATGTATATACATTTGAATTAATAGAAGAAATCTTTGATTCAAATTCATGGTTTGTGTTGTTTCTCTATGTATTGAGGTTATGCTCATGAATGTTTGCTTCCTGTCATACATTTTCTTTTATATGCTGTGTATGTGATTCCATGGTGAGGTTGGAATCTAAGAGGAAGAGTGAATGAGTTTCAATTTTTTATCTAATTGAACCAGAGGATTCCTACAAGGAGTGCAGTCGAATTGTCTGCAAGGAGTGCGTTGACAGAAGGGTTCAATTAGAGATAAGTTTTGTTCTCACTTCTTCGGGAGTGGAGCTGGGTAAAAAGGAGTCGTGTAAGGGGTGAGCAGGCTGAGGGACGTTCAGGGTTGCGAACCTGAATGTGAGCTGAGAGACTACTACTGCAGGCATGCGTAGAGTTGAAGAAGACTTCAACACTTAGGCAGTTGTTGAAGAGTTTCCGCAAGGAGTGCGTGCCAGAAATTTCTCAGAGGGTTTGCGAGTCATGGGAATAGATCAAGAAGGATAGGTCTTCAAGTAGCCAAGGAACAACGTAGAGAAGTTGCGACTTTGAAGGTTGGTGAGAAGCGTTGCACAAGGAGTGCCCAGGTGAATGAGTTAAACGAAAGGAGAGCAATCGTTTCACCAACTTTTCCAGAAGAAAAATGGATGGTTGAAATATTCTGGGGAGATTTCACGAGCTTCTGAGGACCATTGGATCTCGCAGAGGTGTAAAAAGGCTATAGTATAAGGGTAGAAAGGTTCAAAGTCGTGAGTTTTGGTGTCTCGAGCATCGGGAGTCGACATAGAAATTATTTGACCGTGCGAGTAGTGAAGTTGCGAGTGGCTAGATCGCGAGTTTCGACGTCTCGGGCATCGAAAGCCTGTGTGGAAGTTATTCGAAGTCGTGAGTAGCGAAGTCACGAGTGATGATATTGCGAGTTTCGGCGTCTCGGGTATCGGGAGCTGACATGGAAATTATTTGACCTTGCAAGTAGCGAAGTCGCGAGGGAGCGAGATTGCGAGTTTTTAGCGTCTCGGACATTAGGAACGGATGTACAAGTTGTTCAACCTCGCGAGTAGTGAAGTTGCGAGAAGAAGGAGGTCAAGCTATCGAGTCTCAGGGATTCAAGAGCCCAGTGATCAACAACGAACTTGCGAAGCCGCGAATTGCGATCCTCCGACAAGTAAAGGAAGGTGGATCACGTGCAGAGAACTGTGGGTGCAAATTTCTCGATAGGGAAATAGAAGAACCTTGGAGTTCTTCGGGACGAGAAGAATAATGTCCTGAGGAGTGAGACTATGTCAGGTGTGGTATTAGAGTGGGAATATCTCTTTGCTTCCTATAGCAGAGAAAGAGAATTCACCATGCCGCCGAGAGGAGAAAGACAGTCACCTGATCCAGAAGATAGGGAGGTGAGAAGAAGAGGCAGACAGGTAGTCAATCCAGAAATGGAGAGACAAATGCGTGATCTCTGAGCAAGACTTGAAGATATGGAGACAGCGCAAAGACACACAGCCAGTGCAGAGGATCTGAGTGATTCTGATAGTGAAATAGAGGCTGAACGCAAGGAGGAAGTTGCAGCTAAAGATGCATCAACCAAGCGATTGATCAAAGCCATTGCCAGAATGGGTGCAAAGGAAAAAATGGACATTCCAGTCTATGAGGGAAATCTGGATGCCGAGGAGCTGCTATATTGGATTAGAGCTTTGGATACCTACTTCGACTATGAATATGTTGAAGAGGACAAGAAAGTCAAGCATGTTGTTACGCGCTTGAAAGGACATGCAGCATTGTGGTGGGAAACATACAAGCTGATCGACGCTGCAAGAGCAAGCAAAAGATCAAGAGTTGGGATCGAATGATTGCAAAGATGAAAGAGAAATTCATCCCAAGAGACTATAAAATTACTCCGTTCAGGAGGATGAAGAACCTAAGATATAAGATGATGACAGTGAAAGAATATACGGAGGAATTCTATCCACTGAACATCAGAGCAGGTCATCGGGAGAGCGATGATGAGAAGGTTGCTAGATATCTAAATGGTCTAAGATATGACATTCAGGATGAGTTAAACATGTTAACCATCCGAATGGTGGAAGATGCTTACCAATTGGCTCTGAAAGCTGAGGAGAAGCTGAGCTGAAAGCAGGGATAGAGAGGCTGAGGCAGAAGTCAGCCTAGAGGTAAGGCAATTGCCCAAGACAAATATCAGAAGCCCAAGGAGGAATGGAAGAAACCTCAGGGTAAATTTGAAAGAGGTGGAACCTCACAGAGAGGGCCATATGTTGAGCAGAAAGGATAGCATACAGAGCAGAGTGGAGGGTATGCTGATGGCAATAATTTTCCTCGTACCAGAGGCAGAGGAAGAGGAATAGGTGGAGTGATCACATGCTTCACATGTGGGAAAAATGGGCACAAGTCATACGAGTGTCTAGAGAAAAATAAGGACATTGGAGAAGCTCACATCACCGAAGCGCAAAGGTGGGATGTTGAGGCAGAAGATGTAGAAGGCGGAAGATTGCTTATGATGCAAAAATTCCTTTTGACACCCGAGAAGGAGGTGGAAAGTTTAGTTCAAAGAACAAGACTTTTCAGAAGATCTTTCAAAACCAAGGACAGGGTGTGCAAGGTCATTGTTGACAGTGGTAGCATGGATAATCTCGTATCCACAGAGATGGTAGAGAAGCTGGAGCTGGAGACGACTGATCATCCAAGCCCATACAGAGTTTTTTGGCTATAGAAGGGACACCAGGTAACTGTTACTAAACAATGCTTGGTTGAATTCAAGATAGGTGGATATAATGATAAGATTCTGTGTGATGTTATTCCCATGGATGTTTTCCATCTATTGTTGGGTAGACCATGGAAATATCATAGAAATTTGATTCATGATGGGAGAATGAACACGTATACCCTGGAGAAAAATGGGAGAACCCATATGTTGCTTCCGATAAAAGATAAGGAGGTGAAGCCGGAGGTAAGAAACACAATACTTCTCATGAGTGGGAAGGAACTTCTTACAGAGGTGAAGAAGAAGGAAGATCCACAATTCTTTGTGGTCAGAAAACCAAGGATTGTTCTGACTAGCACAAGAGTCGATGATTTACCAGATGAAGTTCAGGAACTGTTGGAAGAGTTCACTGAAATTATAGTGGATGAACTACCTTGTTCGTTGCCACCGATGAGAAGTGTGAGTCATCATATAGACCTCATACCAGGAGCTAGCTTACCGAATAAAGTCGCATACAGGTTGATGCCGCAGGAAAATGAAGAGGTCAAGAAGCAAGTCTAGGATTTGATGGACAAAGGACTGGTCAGGGAGAGCTTGAGTCCATGTGTTGTTCTGACAGTACTCAATCCCAAGAAAGACGGAGGTTGGAGAATGTGTACTGACTCAAGAGAGATCAACAAGATAACCATCAGGTATAGGTTTCCACTGCCGAGCATGGATGATCTGATGGATTGACTGAGTGGGGAAAAGTACTTTTCAAAGATAGATTTGAAGAGTGGATACCACCAGATTTGCATGAGAGAAGGCGATGAGTGGAAGACAACATTCAAAACAAATGAAGGATTGTATGAATGGCTAGTCATGCCATTTGTCTTGACGAATGCACCAAGTACCTTTATGAGGTTGATGAACAAAGTCCTGAGGGAATTCATCGGGAAGTTCGTCATTGTGTATTTGGATGACATACTGATTTACAGTAAATCAGAGGGTGAACACTTGAAGCATTTGGCCATCGTGATGAAGAAACTAGAGCAGGAGAAGCTATTGATTAATATGAAAAAGTCCTCATTTATGAAGACAGAGCTCATTTACTTGGGTTTCGTTATTTCGGCTAATGAGTTGAAAATGGATATGGAGAAAGTGGAGGTAATTAAGAATTGGCCATCACCGAGAAATATTTTCGAGGTGAGAAGTTTTCATGGTTTGGCTAGTTTCTAAAATAAATTCATCAGGAATTTCAGTGGAATCAGCGCAGCGATGATGGATACAGTGAAGAAGCGAGATAAGTCTTTTCATTAGACAGCTGAGGCTGAGAAGAGCTTTAACTTGCTGAAGTGGAAGATCACAGAGCAACTAGTGTTGGTGTTGCTGGATTTCCAGAAAACGTTTCAAGTGAAATGTGACGCAAGCAGATTCGCCATAGGAGCGGTCTTGAGTCAAGAAGAAAGGTTGGTTGCATATTTCAATGAAAAGATGGATGAAGCAAAACTAAAATACTCCACATATGATAAATAATTTTATGCTATCATACAGGCATTGAAGAAGTGGAGGCATTACTTGATCCCGAGAGAATTTGTATTGTACAATGACAATCATGCATTACAGTTTCTAACTCAACAGGAGAAGTTGAGTCAGAAACATGCAAAATGGATAGAGTATATGCAGAATTTCACATTTGTGATTAAGCATATTTCGAGTACTACTAACAAAGTGGATGATGCTTTGAGCAAGAACTGGTTGTTGTTGCAGAAGTTCCGAGTCAAGACATTAGGTTTTGATAATATTAGGGACATGTACGTAGGAGATCCAGATTTTGGGGAAGCATATGAAGCAGCCGAGAATCCAGTCCTCAGAGATAGAAGCTGTTGGCATTCGGAAGTCACTCCTGGATTGCTAGCAGGAGCAGAGCCCAAAGCCCATCAGTTTTATGTCACGATTTGTTTAAAGGGTGATCAAATGGAGGAAAACTTAGAAAAACATTGTATCAACTCAGAAACCAAACCAGGCATGCATGAACGAGTGAGGTCTTGATAAACTCCAAATAGTGAGTCGTAGTAAAGGGTGAGTAGGTGGAAGACTTATGCAAGAAGAGTGCAAAGGTCCATAATAAACATCAGGTTCATCACAGACTGAAGAAGAAATGTATTCGAACACAAAATCCTTTTACATTCAAACACATATACCAGAGAATACAAAGATGCCGCAACAAATCCTTTATCGCAACAAGATTGTTGAGTCCACGTGAATCCTTCAGCTGTGAACCCTCTAGTAAGGATGAAACAAAGATGGAAAAGAAAGGAAATTGTTTGTTACAAACCAAGAAGTCTCAAACACAGAGGCACAACCAGGAAACCAGAGTATTGCTGAAACTTTACAGTCAGGAGCTTAGCTCTACCATCGATAGATACAAAAATGGAAAAAATGCCTACATATGCTAAAAAAAACAACAGTAGTGGAACCAAGAAACTGCATTGAAATCTTTGCGTCTGCATGGCTTCTGACACTCTGCAGTCGCAGTCTTTGACTATTAGTGCAACTTGTGGCAGACGCGATAGATCTTTTGACAGTTACATCGGCAAATCGACGTGCCTTTAATTAATTGCAGGACGTCCCCATAATGGCGGAGACGATGTCTAACCACCACCAACTGCTTCAATAACTACTTCTTGGGATTGGGAACAACTCAGCCAACTCAGCACTTCAGGATATGGACGACTTCTCACGCTGCCACCTGGAATAACTGAATATCTTGAGGGACAGGTACAGAGGCCAGCGCGGAGGGTGAGGCGCATGACAAGAATGGAGGCGCCAGGCTATAAGGGTGTATGGGAGAAGTGACGAGATGAGAGGGAGATGATGAAGGACATCAGGTGGAGAAAAAGGGGAAATAAGACGGGAGGATTCGCCTTCAGGTGAGAGGCTGTCGTGGAAAAGGAGCGGGATATGCGGCAGATGGTGACTGGACAACGGGACGGGAGATGGGCCACCCGGGCGGAGATGGGGAGGCGAATAGATGACACATGGAAGAAAGGGAGAGGTGGAAAGGAAGGTGTGACGATGGGAGAAAGGGCCCACCCGGGATTAAAGACAGGGAAACTGAGAAGGACGTGGATGCCTTGGCATCGTTGATCTAAGCACTAAAATCTCAATCGTAGGAAGCTGCTTATTCGATTCCGGACCCCCCCCCTCCGCTTAAAGGTAGAAAGGCAGGGGGGGTCCGGAATGATCTTCATTGCCGTTGATCCGGGCGCGCTCATCTAGACCGTCGGAGAGGTGCGCCCCCAATTCCGGACCCCCCCCCTTTGCTTAAAGGTCGAAAGGCAAGGGGGGTCCGGAATTCGCTGTGCACCGTCAATCTGGGCGGGCAAATCTGGACTACCCGGTCTTTCTCGCTGCTTACCACGGGCGCATTGTAGCCCGAAACTTTGGACAAGTGGGTTTTTACCCCTTTTATGCATTCTACCCCCCCTATACAAGAAATATCGCTAACAGAAGCCCATGGATAGATTATATGATCTAGGAGGGATTGCTATTGAGAGGCAATCAACTGTGTATTCCAAAATGCTCCATGAGGGAGAATCTATTGAAAGAGAAACACAGTAGTGGATTGGCAGGACATTTTGGCCATGAAAAAACATTTGCAAAGTTGAGCGAATCATACTTTTGGCCAGGAATGCGAGCATATGTTAAGAGATTCCTTGACAGATGTAGGGTTTGCCAGCATTCGAAGGGGAGAAAGAAGAATGCAGGACTATATCAGCCATTACCCATACCAGAGAGGCCATGGGAGTCAATAAGCATGGATTTTATATTGGAGTTGCCGAGGACACAAAGAGGGTTTGAATCTATCTTTGTGGTGGTCGACAAATTTTTGAAAATGGCACATTTTATCCCATGCCAGAATACCAGCGATGTGACTCACATCGCAAATCTGTTTTTCAAAGAGGTCATTCGACTTCATGGGTTGCCGAAGAGTATAGTTTCGGACACGGACACCAAATTCATAGGGCATTTTTGGAGGACCTTATGGAAGAAGCTGGGGACTAACTTGATGTTTAGTTCTGCTTATCATCCTCATATGGATGGACAGACGCAAGTGGTCAACAGGAGTTTAGGAGACTTGTTGAGAAGCTTGGTGACATAGCACCACAACAATTGGGACCACATATTTCCACAGGCAGAGTTCGCATACAATGATTCAATGAATCGAAGCACAGGAAAAAGTCCATTTCAGGTTGTCTATGGGATGCAACCGAGAGGAGTTTCTGAATTGCAAGATTCAGAGAAGACTGCGACTAGCAGCACTAGTGCAGAAGAGTTCGCTGAGGCGATGAAGGAACTTCACAGCAGGGTGAAGGAGCGACTGCTGAAATCAAATCAGGAGTATAAACGCATAGTAGATCAACATCGGAGACAAATTCAGTTTGAAGTTGGTGATCTAGTTCTGGCATATTTAAGGAAAGAAAGGTTCCCGAGAGGAACATACAATAAATTGAAAATGAAGAAAATCGGGCCATGCAAGGTCTTGAGAAAATTCGGAGAAAATGCTTATGAGATTGAGTTGCCGGATGGCATCGCAATATCTCTGATATTCAATATCGCAGACTTATACCCATATAAAGCTGGAGAAGCAGAGACTGGAACCGAACAACCAGTGATCCAGTGGATGAAACAATTGCCAGTTGAAAAAAAGCCGCAGATGGAGTGCATACTGGACAAGAGAGTGGGTAAGAAGACCATAAGAAAAGAATACTATCAGTATCTGGTCAAATGGAAGAACCACCCAGTGGAATATTCCACCTAGGAGAGCGAAGCAGTGATACAGAAGCATGGATAGACCATGCAGGAGCTCATGGATAGGAGCCCATGAAAGTTTTCAAGCCGAGGAGTATGATGCAGGAGCATCTCTCACATCAAGCGAGCCAACGCATAAGCGGAGGACAGCTGGACAAGCCAACAAAATTCCTTTTTGAATTTCACTTAGAAGTTGTTGCACGATCTTAAATGTGTCATTTAAGATGAGGCACACTTGTATATTGTAATGGACCTTGAGCGGATAGCTCTCATCCTTAGGTAGATAGTCGGCATTTAATAGACTTAATGCTAGTAGATAGGAATTTAATTCTAGATTTGATAGCTTTAGAGCGCAAGAGGGAAATGGGATATAGACACCCTCATTGTACATTGTAATATTATTCTAGAGAAGTAGTTCAGAAGCAGAAGAGCATGCAGAGAATTGTATGAAGAACACCCATGTACAGACATTTGAATTAATAGAAGAAAGCTTTGATTCAAATTTATGGTTTCTGTTGTTTCCTTGTGTATTGAGGTTATGCTCATGAATGTTTTCTTCCTGTCATACATTTTCTTTTATATGTTGTGTATGTGATTCCATGGTGAGGTTGGAATCTGAGAGGAAGAGTGAATGAGTTTCAATTGTTTCTGTAATTGAACCACAGGATTCCTGCAAGGAGTGCAGTCGAATTGTCTGCAAGGAGTGCATTGACAGAAGGGTTCAATTAGAGATAACTTTTTTTCTCACTTCTTCGGGAGTGGAGTTGGGTAAAAAGGAGCCATGCAAGAGGTGCACAGGCTGAGGGAAGTTCAGGTTTGCGAAACTGAACATGAGCTGAGAGACTGCTCCTGCAGGCATGCGCAGAGTCGAAGAAGACTTAAACACTTAGGCAGTTGTTGAAGAGTTGCCGCAAGGAGTGCATGCAAGAAATTTATCAGAGGATTTGTGAGTCGTGGGAATAGCTCAAGAAGGATAGGTTTTCTAGTATCCAAAGAACAATGCAGAGAAGTTGCGACTTTGAAGGTTGGCAAGAAGCGTTGCACAAGGAGTGAGCAGGTGAACAAGTTAAAGAAAAGGAGCACAATCGTTTCACCAAATTTTCTAGAAGAAAAATGGATGGTTGAAATCTTCTGGGGAGATTTTGCGAGATTCCGAGGACCATTGGATCTCGCAGAGGTGTAAGGAGGCTATAGTATAAGGGTAGAAAGGTTTGAAGTCGCGAGTTTCGGCATCTCGGGCATCGGGAGTCAACGTAGAAATTATTTGACCTTGCGAGTAGCGAAGTCGCGAGTGGCTAGATCGCGAGTTTCGGCATCTCGGGCATCGGAAGCCGTCATGGAAGTTATTCGACCTAGCGATTATCAAAGTCGCGAGTGACGAGATCGCGAGTTTTGGCGTCTCAGGTATCAGGAGATGACATGGGAATTATTTGACCTTGCGAGTAGCGAAGTCGCGAGGGAGCGAGATTGTGAGTTTTCGGCGTCTCAGACATTAGGAGCGGATATACAAGATGTTCGACCTCGCGAGTAGCGAAGTCACGAGAAGAAAGGGGTCAAGCTATCGGGTCTCAGGGATTCGAGAGCCCAGTGATCAACAATGAACTTGCGAAGCCACGAGTTCCGATCCTCGAACAAGTAAAGGAAGGGGGATCACGTGAAGAGAACTGTGGGTGTATATTTCCCAATAGGGAAATAAAAGAACCTTGGAGTTCTTCAGGCCGAGAAGAAGAAGGTCCTGAGGAAGTGGACGTGCTCTAAGGAGTACGACTGCGTCATCTACCACTTGTTCTTTTGTGCCCACGTACTCAACTTTGATTTCCTTTTCTGCAACCTGTTACCGTAGAAAGTGATACTTGATTGGAATGTGCTTCGTCTTGGAGTGCATCACCGGGTCTTTTGAGATACCAATGATATTTATATTATTACAATATATTGGAATGGGCTCATCATACTCAACCTGTATATTTGTCAAAAATTGTTTCATCCAAAGAACCTGTGTACAACATGATGTTGCTGCAATATACTCTGTCTCGGCTGAATATAGAGATACTGATGATTGTTTCTTGCTTAGCCATGATACCAAAGACTCACTTAAGTAGAATTCTACTCCACTGGTGCTTCATTGGTCATCAATACAACCTGCCCAATCTGCATCTGTGTAGGCAATAAGTGATAGATATTTTCCTTTTGGATACCATAATCCAAAGTCTTATGTTCTTTTGAGATATATGAAAATCCTCTTTACTGTTAATACATGCGATTCCTTTGGTGTTGCTTGAAATCATGCCACCTATCCAACTTCTTGCATTACATCTGGTTTAGATGTTGTCATATATAGTAGGCTGTCAATCATTGACCTGTATTTCCTCTGATCTGTAGACTTCGAATCATCATCTTTTCTCAACTTACAACTGGTTTGCATGGGAGTGATAACTGGTTTGCAATCTTTCATTCTGAACCTCTTTAACATTTCTCTGATACACTTGGTTTAAGAAATAAAAATTCTTTGGTTGCTTTGGTGTATCTGAAGTCCCAGAAAGAAGGATAGTTCTCCAAGTAACAACATTTCAAATTCATTATGCATGTCTTTTGCAAATTTCTGTCTTGACCTGTCATCATCACTACCAAAAATAACATCAACATAAAATTCAATTAATAAAATACTACCTTGACTTACCTTGATGTAGAGGTTGATTTTTGAACTTCCTTTTCTGAACCCTGCCTGTTGCAGATACTTATCTAGTCTGGAGTACCATGCTCTAGAAGTTTGTTTTAGACCATACAAGGCCTTCTTTAATTTACATACATAGTTTGTGTTCTCTGACAACTGAAATCCTTTCGGTTGTTCAATGTAGACTTCCTCTTCAAGTTACCCATTCAAAAAATTTGATTTTACGTCCATATGATATACTTTAACATTTTGGAGCATGCATAAGATAAAAGTAAATGGATTGCTTCCATTCTGGCAACTGGGGAAATGTCTCTTCAAAGTCAATTTTTTCAATCTATGAATATCCTTTACATACCAATCTAGCTTTGTTCCTTGTAACCTATCCATCTTCATTCAATTTATTCCTGAAAACTCATTTTGTGCCAATCACATTCTTATTCTTTGGTATTGGAACCAATTCCCAAGTGTCATTTTTATCTATTTGATCCAATTCTTCATCCATGTCCTTATTCCAAAATTCATCTTTGTCGGCTTCTTCAAAATAGTTTGGTTCAATTTTATATAAGATTGCTAGGTGTGTTTGTTCTGGTAAATGCATTTTTCTTCTAGTCTCAACTTCTGCATCTTTGTTTCCAATAATATAATCTGAAGGATGATTCTTCTGTACTTGTTTTCTAGGTGTCTTTGGAGATACTTGTTGAGATATGTTTTGTAACATATAAAACATATGTAATATATGTTTTGTATAATAAAACATATATTACATATGTTATATATATATAATATATATGTTATATATATGTGTGTGTTATATATATATGTTAATAGGATCTGGGTCAAGTTTGTAGGTAACATCCTTCGCGGGCTTGGCCCAGGTCCTATGGGCATTCATGAGATATGGTCCAAGCTTGAGGGGGGGCTCTCATGATGTCAGGAATAGGTCCCATGGGTGCATCGTTCCAGCCCCCTCGCGGGCCTGACCTAGGTCCTGTGGGTGCCCACAAGACTTGGACCAGGCTCGCACGGGGGGGGGAGAGTTGGTGCGATGTCGGGCATCATGCTAGCCGCCCGCGGGACTGGCCTAGGTACCATGGGTACTCATGGGACCTCTGCCAGGCCCACAGGATCGATGCCCAACATTGTGCTAGCCCTGTAGGCCTCGCCCATATCTCATTAACACATATATATAAAACAAATATATATATTATATATAACATATATTTTATTAAAATATATGTTACATATGTTTTATTATATATAACATATGTAATATATGGTTTTTATATATAAAACATATATTAATATGTTTTTTATATATTAAACATATGTTTAATTATATTAAACATATGTTATATTATACAAAAACATATGTTATAACATATGTTTTTGTTAATGGGACCTAGGTCACCACCGCGATGGTTGGCGTGATGCCCAACATCACATTAGGCCCCTGCAGGCCTAGCCCAGGTCGCATGGGTGCTCACGGGACCTGGGCCAGGCCTATGGGGGGCTGGCGCGATGCCTGGTCTAGGTCCCGTAGGCACCCACGGGACCTGCAACAAGTCTGCAGGGGGGCTGACGCGATGCCAGACATCGCACTAACCCCCTTCCCCCACCCCGCTCAAGCTTGACCCAAGTTTTGTGAACTATATAAAACATATGTTTTATATATATATATATATATAATTTTATATATAAATCATATATCAGATATATAAAACATATGTTACATATATAACATATGTTGTATATATAAAACATATGTTACATATATAACATATGTTGTATATATAAAACATATTTTATATATCTTACATATGTTTTATTAATATATGTTTTATTATAAAACATATATTACATATGTTTTATGTTACATATGTTTTATAATATAAAACATATGTAACATATGTTTTATATAAAACATATGTGACATATGTTTTATAAAAAACCTATGTAACATATGGTTTATAAAACGTATGTAACATATGTTTTATTATATAAAATAATACATGTTTTATGATGATGATAATTAATGTCCACTAAGACCTAATTGGTTTATTGGACTTTAAAAGGGTAAGTGATTACTTGTGATTCTTTAAAATTTTGTTTATGTTCTCGAAACTCATTAAGAGAAGATTTACAAGATCACCATACTTTTGTTGAGTTAAGAGGTGAGGAAGGTTGGTAGTGTGATCAATATTATGAAAATGAGATCTAATATGGGTATAGGCTAGACAATCTAAGAGAAAGTGCTTTTCATCTTCACCCTTCTTAGTGTCACAAAGGTGACACACTCTTTCATCCCATGGCATTTTAGGAATTGACCAATGCCCAGTTTCACTATGG
>SNQJ01S0067502.1:12150-26125 GCA_010110895.2 Picea sitchensis | reverse complement strand
CTCCCCGTTTTCCCAAAAAACGTCGTTTAAGGCCTCAAAATGGCCCCGGAAGTTAAAAACTGCTAAAAATAGTAAATTACCAAAATTGCCAGAAACATGTTTTGGGCCAGTTGGAGAAGGTGGGTGGCCACCGATATCCACCTTGATCAATTGTATTAGTTAAATTTTAATCTTTAAGTGAAATGTTTGGTTAGGAGTTTGTTAGATCATGATATTATTTATATGTGTGGTTGAGATATTATCTAAACAATTAGATTATATGGATAAGGAAGCCTATCTATCTGAAGTATAAGCTTGATGTATAAATATGTGATGATAATAGAATACACGAATAGTTTTTTTGTGTGCATTACTTTTTAAAATGAAATTACACATCTCCCTCACACTCTTTAGATAAATCCAAACTTTCTATTCAAAAACTAGATTCCATAAGAGATATCTTTTGACCACTCGAGAGAGCACAATTCAAGACCTGTTCAACCTCCTTTGATGAATAAAAATACTAATGTACTGGATGAATTGGTTTCTAAAGATGATCTTGAGGACATGAATTGGTTGTAAAAGAAACGTACTTTCCCATATTTGACTTGGGAAGATTATCGTGAATCCTTGGGTATTAATAACTAATTCCTTAAAATACCACAACATGAGGTTTAATATCTATGGTCTACTCAATATCAACCTTTTGTTGATGCTATGCTTATTTAATTTTTATATATTTTGGTTCCTTTCATAAATTCCTCGTTGGTGGTCCATGGCAGGGCCTCATGGGTCTTGGGCCATGAACATGTTTAGTTACATATGAGGAAGATGATCTCTTAGCTAATCCAAAGGAATTTTAGGTCTTGATTTGTGACCAAAAAGACAATGTGAACCTAAATAGTATCGTAAGAAATCTCCCTTGTGGTTATCATTCAGGCTACTTCCAATGTCCCCCATGACTATCATTGAGACTACCTTGAATGTATCATGTACATTTTAATATCATTTATCTTTATGCCCATACATAAAACCAAATACTACATAGATTGAAATTTAACCTCTTTAATATTGAAGTATGCTAATATAATTAATAGTGATTATATAAACTAATTATATGAAATATATATATATATATATACCATACCGATTAACAAAGATATTCCACTTTGGAGCGAGAAGAAGGCATCTTTAAGATTAGTTAGTCTCATAAATGTTTATGGCCGTAAAGCATGGTCTCGACCTACTTATCGCAACTAAAATCCCAAACGCTAGATGCTCAACACCTCTTCAAGTGAATTATTTTAACAAGTGTTTTCCTATTAGAAGATAAACAAGTTGAACCATCTCTCATTTCTCAAGTTCATGTTCTTGTTGGAGAATAATGGTGAAATTCCATAGTTAGGAAATTGTTAGAATGAATTTCTATTGTATGCTAGTTTAGTCTTTGAGTGGTTTTCAAATCCACAAATTCAGGAGGTTGTTAGAAGCTATCCTAGCCTATAAATCTGTATCCAATTTATCAGATTAGAAATGCAGAGTTTGTGAGCATAGTCTCACTTGTGTGATCCCTTGTGGCCTCACTGCCTTGCTATGTTATTCTCCAATTTCAAGTCGGTATCATAGCATTGGAGGAGAAGAGAGGTATCACGACTTCCTCCCATGGACAGAAGCCTACTTCTCTTGATGCAAAATCAATCCACAATGATGGCTCTCACACCCTCTGGTTTTTTCTAGAGAATGTCAGTGAGAGGACGTGGAATTATTCCATTGGTAAGGTTGTAGAAGAGGTGCATGCAACTAGTCTAGCGTGGACAACCAAAATGTATGCGCATCCCGTGATCTATGTTGTGAGTGTGAGATATGCAAAGAAGTCTTTGTGTGGTTAGTGGAAGTTACAATTGTGTACATGGTTTGGTGTGCCTGCCAATAAAATGTTACGTCGATTTGTGATTAAACTGAGTTTTGTGTAAAAGTGATGCCATAGAGAAAAAAAATGTCAAAGAAGAGAAGGTCTCATGGGTCAACAAAGGAGAATTAAACAACTCTGGAGAGAGCTAAAACAAATGAGGATGAAGAATCAACATGAAGAGTTATTGTATTTTGCAGATCCGTATGATGTGTTTTCAGTAGAAGAACCCATGTTTGACGAGTAGAATGCGGAGGTAGATCTCATCAATGAAGAATTTGATGAAATATATGAAATAGTGATGCCAAATTTGTCATTCTTCTCAGGTATAGATTAGAAGCCTTGGGCAACTAAAATGAAAAAATTACTATGGTTAGTATATTTATTGCATTATGATAATGAAGGTTGTGTCAACTTCTATGATAAGAGAAGAGGTGCAATAACATTACAATTTATTATATCAGTAGTGGATGAAAACATTTTGTCTAGTATTTTGCGTGAATTTGGTGAAACACCTAGTGCAAAAATATTTTGGGATATTCTTGAAATGAAGAAGTGGAGTGAGAATGATGAAGTTGATGAAGGTATTTTTGTTGAAAATGGTGATTGTGTTAACACTCTCATAATTGGAACGAGACTGAAAATGACATTATTGAAGTTGGAGTGATTAATGAAGACATTTAGTGATTTGGTAAATTCAACTGAGATTGATAATGGAGATGAATGTATAACTTCTAATGAACCCTTGGGTGAATCTTTGGTAAATTTAGTTAAATATGATGATGAAAACTTTTCAAGTGAATGTTGGTTCCATATGCTGCAACTAGGTGGATGAAACTACAATAGGGAAGAAATATGAAGAAAGGAAAGTTCTCTTAGAAGAGAAAAATGAAAAGAACCAGTATGGTTCTTCCTATGACTTTTCATATGATTGTAACAATTTTTTTGAGTGTGCAGGTTTACAAGACAACAATTCATTTTCAGTAATGGTTGATTATGAAGAAAACATGGAAGAAAATGAAAAAATTGACGAAGAAAATATTGAATCAATTTTGATGGTGTGGAGCCCACAAGAAATCAAGTATTATTATGAATTGATATTGCAACAGTCCATTGATGATTATATTTAGAATTGTGAGCAACCCACTTATGAGAAGTTGGAAGAATTTGCAAGAATTAAAGACAAATGTTTCCAAGAACCTATAGAAGTGTTGAGGACAAAGAACAATAGTTAGCCGCCAAGTTCCAAAATGAAGAAGATCAAATCCAAGATGACAGTGAAGCAGAACAGAGTGAGGATGAAACATATTTGGAGCAACAAGCCAAGGAAGAAGCTCCATCTCCATCACTATCTTACAACAAGAAAGGTCAAGATGAAATTGTTAGAGTCAATTTGTAATCTAGTTGAGACTAAAACCGACAAGCATGTTATGTGTTGACATTGTATTTAACCCATTTCTTTATTAGGGGGAGTGTTGGAGAATAATGAAGAAATGTCATAGTTAGGAAATTATTAGAACAAATTTCCATTGTAATGCTACTTTAGTCTTTGAGTGGTTTTCATATTCACAAATTCACAAGGCTTTAAAGACTATCCTAACCTATAAATTTGTATGCAATTTATGAGATTGGAAATACCATGGTGTATAAAAAAAACATGTGTAGTGAGAGGGATTTATCAATATCAAATCTTTTGGAGTTCAATTATTTAGTAAATATAAAAGGTTAAGATAAAATTTGAGATTTTTTATGCGCTGGTTTGTAATGCGGAATTAATACATCCATTTTCATATGTGATAATTCGAGATTAATAAATATTTAGTTTATCAAAGGTTAAAATAAATTTACAATCATTTTATTGCCATTATCTCTAAACACGAACCATACAATCTCGTCCATACTTTGAAGTAGAATGGCCTCTCACACAAAATATATATTTTTCCACTTTTTAAATCCCTATTTTCTGTTTCTTTATCCAAAATAATTTAATAATAAATATCATGTAGTCGTAAGACTGTTCCATACCTTAAAGCTTTCCTTCACTTGGTTGCATCCCTTAAGAAACCCTAAATTTTCAACTTCTTATACTTGGCATAACACTAATCGACTGTGTATGGTAGTCGTTTTTAGTACTGATTTAAATACCAATGGAATAAAATTGGTAACCACCACGAAAATTTTCCAGTCTGATTGAGCGTAGTATTGATTCTATGGGCTTTCCGCCTCTCGAACTTGTACTGAACTTTCTGTTGAGATTCGATTTTATTAGATATTATGCCTACTTTGTGAGGAAGTCTTCCAACTTTCTGTGATTTGTAAAATTGAGATCGATTGAAAACGCTCTTTGAGCATTGTATCATACGACTTCAACGTCCAATTTTTTCTTTTTCATTTTTTTAGGAATATGCAGGCCTTACTTAGTCGACATAAACAGAGTATAAGGCTGAAATTCGATGGCAACTTTTACGAAAATTAAAGTTGGGGTTTGCTTGAAGGCGGCTTGTCGTCTGTTTCATAATCACGGGAGCTGATAGAACATAGATTGTGTTTGAATGAATTCAGTGAGAATGATGTGATTTTGTGGGTTTTCTTTAAATATTTAATTTTTTTTTGAGCTTTTTCACCTTGAAATTTGAAATTTTGGTGGAAACTTTTTTGAAATTTTGGTGGAAACTTCATTTTCTGCTGTTGAAATTGTATTTTTAAAAGTATAAATGAATTCAGCACCTGAAAATTTCTAAAGACATTTGAATTTAAAAACTCTCAAAACACTTGAATTGGAATTATACAAAACTCAAGAGTTCTAATAATTTTTAACAGAATTTCAGTAAATATTGATAGAAAAATATGTCAATAAAACCTTTAAATTAATCGGATTTTGTGTTTACCTTTTCAACGAATTCGGTCGGATTCACATGATTCTGGTTTCACGTGCTATCTTTGCACAGTTTTCCTCCTTGATTCGACTTTTGAATGATTTTGTCCTTAGGCTTTGGGAGGAAGCTTTTTCGGAATTCTGGAAATTTAACACGTTAAATTTCCAATCAATCTCAAATTTTAATAAATCAATTTCAAGCTTTTGTATTTGGATGAGTTAGCATGAAACTTGGATCATACAAAATACAAATTACGGCTAAAATAGTTAAATTCAACTTCATATTTTACTCGAAATAAAATCTCTTGATTACAAAGCCCAATCATATGAAAAATACATCTTTGTTTCCTACTTGAGAACAAGCCAAAAATGCCTAGCGAATCCAAATTCGAATGCCAACAAAGCTTTTGTCGGCAGGGATGAAATTTGCAAAGTATGGTCATATTTCAAATCATATGAAATATTCGTGGTAAGCATTCCACTCCGACCTAACTTTCTAGGTAAGAAAGAAATTTGGTGAAGAAAAAGGTTATGTTTCAATTTGAAGAGTTATTTTTTATTTAGCTTTCAGATTTTGACAAGCTAGAATAGTGTCACCAAACAGAAATACATGTGATGATAATATATTTATTCTGTCAGATTTTGACAACCATTTCACTCCGACCTAACTTTCTAGGTAAGAAAACCTAGAAAGAAATTTGGTGAAGAAAATGGTTATGTTTCGATTTGAAGAGTTATTTTTTATTTACCTTTGAGATTTTGACAAGCTAAAATAGTGTCATCAAACAAAAATACATGTGATGATAATATATTTATCTTTACTTTTAGATACATGTAATGATAATGTATTTATCTTTACTTTTAGAATTTGATTATTATATTATTTTTTTTCATGATATTATGATTTTTTAGTTAATATTTTACCAGATTTAATATTTTTTTATTAGAATAACAATAAAATTTGAAAAAACTTTTATATTAATTTAAAAAGTTATTTTTTATTTAATTTTATATATTTATAAATTATAATTAAAATTAATAAAATTAATGTAAATCAAAATAACAATGATTATTTAATTATAAAATAATTTTTTTTTTATTAATCAATTTCTACCCTTATCATTAGAACCTACACCATCAAACCTCAAGCACAACATCAACATACATGTGATGCAAGGTTTGAACAAGTTGTGCCAAGGAGTGTCTATGTAGCTAAATCATCCTTGAAGACCATTTATATGATAATGTTATTATGTTATTCCAATTTAGGTGATTTAAAAAACAATATTAACTTTATTATTTTTATATAAATTTATATAAATAATTTGTTAAGTTTTTATCACTTTGTAAAATGATATATGTTAATAGTTCATTTTTTTTTATTGAAAGAAATTATTATAGTTAAAATAGATTATATTAAAATATATATACAATACTTAATTTTATAATGTATACATGCATTCTCTGTTTAAAGAATTAATTTAAAAGAACTGTGTTTTTCTAACCAAATTACTAGCAAATAAATCTTAAAATGATGTGGGTATTGTCTTTTTAAAATTTTCAAATAAATATACAATATTTTAAAATTATGTTATATTCTTGAATCAAATAAGATTATTGATTTGACATAGTTAAAAAATATAAATATTAATAAATATCTTACTATAATTTTTACATTAAAATTTCAATAGACTTATGAACATTTTTTAAAATAATTTTAATTATAAAGATTAAGATAAAGTAAAATGATTTGACAATGAGTTAACACTATTAGTACCACTAACCAACTGTTATTAGGTTACTAAACAATAATAAACAATAATAATATATATTAGATTTTACTTTGAAATTCACAATGCATTTTTCTCCCAAAGTCTTGATTGATAAGAATTGGATATTGAAATGTTGTAAAGTCAAATATTTACAACATTTTGATAATGCCACAACCAAATCTTATGAATGAGATATAAGTCTATGTTCCCTACTTAATAAACATAAAAAAGTGTCTCGTTGTAATATTCTAGATATAAAATAGTATGCAAAAAAGAAATAATTAGCTAGAAATGGTAGGTAAACAATGATATAACCAAAACAACACTAGAATAATACCAGAATAATATCAAAATAACACCAAAAAGAGCACTTTGATTAGTGAGAACAATTTTTACTTGCATCTTTAAGGGGACAACCTCGAGCAGATCATAGCTCTATTACAATAATATCCAAGACAAAACTTTGCATACCCTCAACTCCTATTTATACTAAATATGTCTCTCCAAAAGAAAAATGCACAAGAAGATCCTTCTAGAAGTGGAGGCTTCTATTAGGTACTCTTGCATCTGACTTATTTTTCCTTATTGCTAGGCCTTATTAATATTGACCTTTATTACATGGAAATATATTATTCTACCTATGTGAGGGGTTAGGTCTCTAACATGTCCTCCTCCTTAAAAACAACCTTGTCCTCAAGTCTTGAGATGAAGAAATTGTTGTAGAATGGTAGTTGGTTCTCAAGTGCCATCTGTTGGAGTTGTACCTTTCCACTCGACTAACACTTCCTTGATGGTGCATTGACGCAGACGACGCTTACCTTGGTCCAAACCTACTTTTGGTTGTAGCCAAATGGAGCCTTCTTTTTCCAAATCGGGAAGGTTGGTTTGAGTTTGGCACTTAGTTCCAATCACCTTCTTTAAGCAGAAAATATGGAAAATAGGATGGAGCTTAGAATGACTCAGAAAAGATATCTGATAGGCCACCTATCCCACATGCTTGAGAACGGTATAAGGACCATAAAATTTGGGCGCCAGTTTCTCACAATGGTCATCCTAGAGGGAATTTTTCTTATAAGATTGCATTCGAAGAAACACTTGATCTCCTTCTACAAATTGACGTTGAGAGCGCCCTTGATTTGCTTGTTGCTTCATGCGATTCTGGGCCATGACCAAATTCTCTTTGAGGGTACAGAGAATAGCCTCTTGAACTGTAATCATTTGGTTAATCGCTTGGACCTTCGAGACACCCAGAAAGTATGAAAGAACTAAAGGTGGATTTTTTCCATATATCTCTTCAAAAGAATTCATGCAAGTAGTTGTATGGTAAGAAGTTTTGTATCACCATTCAACTAGTAGTAACCATTGAGCCCACTGCTTTTTCCTTTCCGATGCAAAACACCTTAAATATGTTTCCAAAGACTTGTTGACAACTTCAGTTTGACCATCAGTCTGTGGATGATAAGTTGTGTTGAGATGCAATTGGGTGCCTTGTAGCTTGAACAGTTCTTGCCAAAAATTACTGGTGAAAGTTGGGTCACGATTAGAAACAATATAATGAGGCATTCCATGAAACTTGAAGATGTGATCCATGAAAAGTTGAGCAATAGAGGAGGATGTAAATGGGTGTTGAAGAGCACATAAATGACCATACTTAGAAATACGATCAACTACCACCATGATGAATAATTTATTGCCTGATTTAGGTAAGCCTACAATAAAATCCATAGAGATATCCCTCCAAATAGGAGGCAGAATCAGAAGTAGTTGTAGTGTGCTAGGAGCTTTGACAGTTTCTCCCTTGTTGCGTTGAAAAACATCACATTCTGCCACAAAATTTTGAACGTATTATTTCATAACATCCCAGAAAAAAAAATGTTTGACCTAGTCATAGGTTTTGGTAAACCATGAGTTCCGAGCAGTGGGTGTAGCATGAATCTCATAAAGTACCGTGGATTTAATTTTTCACTGTTTACTTAAATAAAAATGACCTTTATATCGAAGATCATCATTGTGCCAAGAGTACCATGGGGAAACTTGAGAATTGGCATGCAATTGTTGTATCAGATGCAAAATTTTGGGATCGTGTAGCCATTCCTAGAGAACAACTTGGATCTAATCTCGTACAATGAAGGAGAGAGAAAAAAGGGACCATTCATATTCATATTTTTTGGAAAGTGCATCAACAACCACATTTTCTTTTCCTTTCTTTTAAATGATCTCATAATCATATACAAAGATATTAGTCACCCATTTTTGTTGCTCTCATGAGGAAAGGCGTTGTTCTAGAAAATACTTGAGGCTTTGATGACCTGTCTTAATTTGGAAGTGTTTCCCCTATAGATAACGACATCAAAGATCCATGAGATGAAGAATAGCCAACATTTCCTTTTCATAGATTGGTTTTCCCAAATTTATCTCTAACAATTGTTTGTTGGTAAAGAGAAAAGGCCAACCCTCTTGCATAAGGACTGCTCCAATTCCTTTCCTGGAAGCATCACATTCCAGGACAAAGGTTTTCATAAAATCAGGAAGGGCAAGGACTAGAGTGGTGCACATGGTCATCTTTAAGGTTTGAAAAGCCTAAGAAACTACGAGAGTCTAAGTGAAATAATTCTTTTTAAGGAGAGCAGTGAGAGGTGCCACAATTTTTCCATAATTTTTAACAAACTTGAAATAATAACTTGTTAAACCCAAAAATCAATGAAAACTTTTAAGAGTCTCAGGGTGAGGCCAATCTTGCATAGCTTTAATCATTTTAGGATCCATCCTGACACCGACCTTGCCAACAAGATGACCCAAGTACTTGACTTAGAGGCACAAAAAACATATTTAGATTGTTTGAGGAAAATCTGGTGTTGAGAGAGTAGATGGAGAACTCAATCCATATGAGCAATATGGGTTGTCTATGTTTTACTCTAGATGAGGATATCATCAAATAAAACTAAGTAAATACGATGGAGAAAATAATGGAAACATGATTCATGAGGCTTTGTAAAGTAGAGGGAGCATTATACAAGCCAAAGGGCATGACCAAAAACTCATAGTGGCATGCATGAGTTTTAAATGCAGTATTAGGAATGTCTTCCTCGTTCATACGTATCTGGTGGTAGCCAAAATGAATATCAAGTTTAGTAAATAATTGGGCACCACTCAATTCATCCAAGAGGTCATCAATGAAAGAATGAGAAATTTGACTTGAATGTTGAGTTTGTTGAGGGTGTGGAAGTCAGGACACATGCGCCAAGAACCTTCTTTCTTAAGGACCATGTGATCCAGATTATTTTCAGCATTAAATGAGAGCGAAGATATAATAAAGAAATGGACAGAGATATCACAGATATTCAATAATATAACATAAATTTATCAGAGATGCAACCATAAACACAAATATAAAGTAATATATGATTTCTATTAATGAAATAAATGTACAGAGACTGTAAAAATACAGAGTGAAAGACTCACTAGAATGATGGCAGCTTATCTCTGAGAAGAGATGTGACAGCTACTCACATTCACAAGAAGATGATTACAATGAGGCTTTGAAGGCATTTTTACAATAAACAGAAATGTCAAAAACCCTATACATCCAAAAACCTAACCCTAGGAGATGAAGCACCAAAAGTCATGTGGGCCCTGTTTGGGTAAGTTAGTACATCAACTTCCCGGGGTTGTAACTTTTGCATACGATCTTCGTTTTAGGCGCATGATAACCCATTGGAAAGGTATCATTGAGGAGATTCATTTTGGGGGAAACATTGAAGGAACCTCCATATTGCTCTCCACTTTCCCAAAAATGTTGTTTAGGGCCTCAAAATGGCCCGAGAAGTTAAAAACTACTAAAAATAGTAAATTACCAAAATTGCCAAAAAATTGTTTTGAGCCAGTTGGAAATGGTGGGTGGCCACTGATATCCACCTAGATAAATCCTCCCATTCTTAGGAAGAAAAGGGTCTCCATTGCATTGATTTCCTGGGGGAGAGGGAAAAATGTTTGTTGAATCTGAATCTTGGTGAGCTACTTGCCTTGCACTGCTCAGTTTTTGGAAGTTTGTCACAAACCTATTAAGACTGAGGTTGTTCAAAAATTTGAGCTACACGAGAAGACGGTGTGCAGAAGGAATCTTTACACTTTTTTTCAACCTTGTTGACCTTCTTCTGTTGGATAGAAGGTTCTTGGGGCGAGACTGTAGTGGTTGCAGTGTTCTTTTGTTCCCCTTTTGAACATATTTTGAAGAAGCTAAATTTTGCAGTATGAGATACTACCTTTGGGCATTGTTTAGGTGGAATGATAGTCAGAACTACCTCTAGTATTTTGTAGAGATGACCCCCTAGAGATACAATGACACTGCGAGGTCGAGACTCATAAACAACATGATGTCTCGACATATATGGCTGGCCCAAGAGAAAATCACATACATCCAGTAGGGAAACATCACATAACACCTCATCCTTGAAGGGTTGGATGTCATAGGACAATTGAAATTGTTGGCTGACACAAAGATCTCATCCTTGGCGAATCCACCCAATGTTGTATGGTTGTGGGTGTGGTGTTGTCGACAATCCCAACTGTTTGATGACCTCTGCTGAGATGAGGTTCTTTTGGCTTCCACTATCAACAATAAAATGAAGTGGGTTCCCCTTCACCCACATCTGTGAATGAAAAAGGAACTCCCCCTCTTTTGGATATGTTGGTTCTTCTGGTTGAATTGATGTGGTCGCAACAATGACAATGGGGTCTACATCGATGATCTGTCTTTTACTAGTATTTTCAGAATCAGATTCTGAATCAGGGTTCGGCTCGTTGTCTTTGATCTCGGCCACTAATGATTGTTTTGAGAGAAATTCATAGTTGTTGTGCCCAGGGCTTTTGTGGAAATCACACCATTTTCTGGTGTCTTTCTTTGTCTTCCCGTGACCCTAATTTTTGTGTGGCTTGGACTGGTTTTCGAGATACTGTTTGTTAGGGACATATTTTCCATACTTTGGTTGTTGTGGATTTGCAGACCCAAACTTTTGTTTGTTTTGGTGCTTAAATTTATGCTCGATTTTAACAACATATAGATAAGCAACACTGTAACACACCCACTACAGCATAATAACATTTTCTCTTTTCCTCAAGGGACAGAATCCCCGAAGTTCTACAGGGGCCTAGTGCAGGATAGTTCTTTCCTGTGCACCTCCCTGTGATCGTGCGTTAGGACCACTGACCAAACAAACCAAGCACCTTTTCATGTTTTGTGACTCAGCGATACAAGTGAGTCCAATCTTAACAGTAGAATGGTGAGGGGGCTCCAGAATAAAAACCTGGCCATAGATCTGGGCACACATATTCTGGCCATCTAGATCTACCTGCCACTTAACAACAAGGCACTAGCTCCCTTTCTTTAGTCACTGTCTCGATAGGACCACATACGCGCCTAAATGAAAGCATCTTTCACATCTCACGACCTCACGAGTTGTGAGTCGAAGACCCTCAAATTTTCTTCACCATTCGCTGATACCCGAGATTCCGATATGGTATGGCCCCTCCTTATTAGCGCTCTCCACGCATGACCACCGGCTACGGCTAGCCACTAGCCTTGCTCGCAACTCGCAAGTTTGCTAGTTGAAAGGTTGAACCTCTGGGCCCTTCTTTTACGAAACCCCGAGACGCAAAAGTTAGCAAGGGTTGACTTCCTCTTCGCACTTCTCACAACTTGCAACCTCGCAAGTTGGAGCATTGAGCCTTCGTGCTCCTATCTCGCGAATCCCTAAGACACGAGAAGTCAACAGGGTGTTGAATCCTTTCCAGGATTCTCGGGACTCGTAACTTCGTGACTTGAGTTGTTGGGCCCTTGTGCTCCTTTCTTATGAGAACCCGAAGTACAAGAAGTCAACATGATGTTGACATCCATTTCAAATAACACGTGTCCACCACCTGTCACCACTTCTCCCTCTCTCTGGGCATCTTATTGTCACACCACCTATCAACCACGTGGGTCCCACCAAGAGGACATGCCACGTGTTGCACAAGCTCTCACAACTCGCAAGCTTGGGACTTCTACAATCAAAACTAATTTCCCTCAACCTCCAAAACCTTGATATGCGATATGGCGAGGAGGTCCTGACTCAATGGTTGCTCCTACTTCTCACTATTCAAGGCTTCGTGACTCCAAGGGTTTGGTCTTCCACCTCCAAACTCATGAACCCCCGATACATGAAATGGTCAGATCCCAAGGTTGTCCTTCCTCTTTGATCAATGGCCTAGATCACATTGCGATCTCGGGACTCAGGACTCCGTGACTCCAATAGTTTGGTCTTCCAACTCTAAACTCACAAATCCCCGATACGCGAAATGGTCAGATCTCTGCCACCTGTCCTCCAACATGGATGGTTCTGATTTTCTTGCGACTTCGCCGCTCGCGAGGTCAAAAGACTTCCCTCTATGACTCCCGATGTCTGAATCCCCAATATGGGTGATCTCGTGACACGCATCCACTCTCAGATGAACGGCTCAGATTCTTTTGCCCCTTCAAGAATTTGCCTTTCATGGCCTCACGAATCTTGAGGCAAGGGTTTTAACCCTTCAACTCGCGAATCCACAAAATGAGATTTCACGAGTGATCCAACGGTCCAGATCACATCGCTATTTGCGGAGGCTGAAAGGGCGAAGTGTTAATTCCTATGCTCCTTCTCTAGATCCATTGGTGTTGATAGGCTTGGGGTATTCTCTAAAGAATTACGACCGTTCATTTACCGAGCGATAGGGTGTTTTCTTTCTATATTCGAATCTCGCTATCCCTTCTGAGCTTGAATCATGAATTTCAAACTCTCGGAGCTTCATGCTCCCATGACCCTAACCTTATAAAGCTACTCTTTCTTGCATAAGGGTTCCAGACCTGGATTGCATGAACCCTCATACAGTTCTCGAGAAATTATCCCTAATCTTAATCGAGTCTCTGGTAAGGTTCAGTACGGTTACAAGGTTTATGGGGTAATTCTCGGAAAAGAGTACTCTCAAGGGGCCTTCCAAGAATAATACAAGAAACTAAGAAAATAAGACGATTCTCGGTGGAGCGATCTCATGTCCCAGACTTAATCATTTGTGCAGAAAACAACTATGGCATGTAAGCATACATAGGCATCCATTCTATCAAATCAAATGTTAGGTAAACACTTCTATTCAGAACTATTTACAAGCACATAAAATTGAACATGCAAATATGGCATTAACTTCAAATAACACTTACCAGAAATAACACTAGAGGTGATGCAACTATTGAGAGGGGTGCTCGTTTCCACCCAATCGTAGGCTCAGTGATTCCCAACGGATTTACCACTACCCACCCCCGAGCTAAGACCACGATGCTGCGAGATTGCGTCTCGTTTTTCCAGTGACTGAGAACGAGGGTTACTCTCCCGCTTCTCTGCTATCACCCACTCTTCATATCTATAGAGTTAT
>SNQJ01S0067501.1:41740-59045 GCA_010110895.2 Picea sitchensis | reverse complement strand
AAGGGGGTTCCAAGCAAGTAGTGTTGAAATGTTTGCAAGGCATACACCATAGCCAAGCCCTCATGCTCATTCATGCTATAATTATTCTCAGAATCAGAAAGATTACAACTGGAAAAGTAAACTGGATGATCGATATTCTCCTCACTAGGTTGAACGAGCAATGATCCCAGTGAAATGGAGGAATCCACATGAACATGGAAAATATTGGACCAATCTAGAAAGACCAAGATCGACGTAGTGACCAAATTCTCCTTCAGAGTATCCAATGATTTTTTTCATTCCTATGTCTAGAGGTACTTCGTGTCTTTGCGCAGTAGTTTCTCCAATGGTGTAAAAATCTTCACATAAATTTGAATAAACCGCTTGTAATATCCGATGTGACCCAAGGTGGAAGGAAATTCCCTGACAGAAGTGGGAGCCACCATATCCATTATCGTAACAATTTTGGCTTGGTCCACCAACAATCCATCCTTTCATACGACATGCCCAAGCAGTTTCCCAAACAGTGTGCAAAAGATGTACTTTTTCAAATTTAAGGAAATATGGAGTTGTTGACATCTTCCCAACATCACTCGAAGGGATTTCATGTTCTCTTTTAATAGGATGAACATTGTCCAATCATCTAGGTAAAATTCCAGGAACTTGTGAATAAACTCTTTGAACATTGCAACCACGATCCTGGAAAACATCACAGGTGCATTCTTCAGCCCAAAGGGTATCACCATTTAAGAAAAGGATTCCCATTTCATCGCAAATGCGGTCTTGGCTTGATCTTCTTCAACAATCCAAATTTGTTGATGTCCTGAGGGGTCATCTATGAAGGAATATGCCTCCCATCCACCTAAATTTTCTAGAACCTTTTCACTAAAGGGAGTAGGGAAGGGATCATGTACATAGGTCGCATTAAGGCTACAAAGTCAACAAATTTTGATGTCACATGTATTCTTTGGTTGCACTATCATTAGACTAATCCATTCTGACTCCTCCATGGGAACAATGATTCCAACATCCAACATTCAATCCAACTCTTTACACACTTTTTCCATATACTTGGGGTTTAAGTGATAGGGCCTTATTTTCACTGGCTTAACATCTGGATTTAGTTGAATTTTCATGGCCCCAAGGGATCCAATGACTCCCTTCATTTTTTATAAGCTCCAATGAAACAAATATTCATACTCCTTCAACAAATTTACCACCTAGGTTACATTTTCATTATCTCAATAATCCTTGATGATGGCCATCTCTGGCACTTCCTCAGTTCCAATATCATGTTTCTTTTTCTTAATCAGTCGTCCATAGTCTGGTTCAACCATATCCAATGCCTTCCTTTCCAACACGTGCTAACCCTTGGTTTCTTTAATCTATATGCCCCTTGGGTCATCTTCATCAATATCGTCGCTTTCAATTTTCCAACAATGTATCACCTCTTTCAGTTTTTCCATCAGCTGATGATAGGCATAGACAATATTAGGTGTGGAATCCTTCAATTGGGGGTGAAATATGATGTCTTTGATTCACAAGAGAGCCTCTTTCTATGCAGGTGCTTCAATCATGAAGTTGAACATCGTATATATATGTGTGTACTTACACCACCRCATTCTAGTATTTTCCTCTGGAGATTTTTCTGAATGTACCAACATCTAGGAACCATGTCCATTGTGTGGAAAAACTGATGGACCCATTACGTGTGAGAGATTTTCTTGGTCATCCAACATCGTTCACAATAAGAAACATGATCCTGGGGGTATTCAGTACCCTTTATCTATTTTCCAATTTAAAATCAAATATATGATGGTATCTGACCTTTATGAACTCAACCACCTGCACACAGTCATGTATGTTTGCATGGTGTGTATCCCACCAACATACAGGTGATCCTTGAACCACATTTTCCATGTCATGTACCCTTCGATACTTCAAGACCATTTTCTCCATCTGTGCCAAAAATGTATCCACCATCCCTGTTCCATCAAACCTCGGTGCATCACATAATTCAGTGTCGATCTAGCGTACTACTTTCGTTATCCATGCACATTGCCTAGTAGATACCTCCTATAGCTTATTTTTCCACCTCTCCATGGAATCGTGTGAATCAATATCATATGACTTCACACTCCTCCAGCTTAGTTMCCCGTCGGTTATGGGATTGATGTAGTTCCTCGTTGGTTATATGGTAAATGTTTTCAATAATAGAGCTATGTGCATACTCATTCATAGGATTTTTATATTTGTCACATTCATTTAGATCAAATGGCATGATCACATGCAAGGTGTTTTTCTCAAATGACATCTGCCTCTTCTTCAAATTCAACATGACATTATTTTCGAATTCCCAATCAATACCAAGTAGGGAAGGGTAGAGATATGAGTCATCCATGATCTCAATCACCTAAAAATATTCCTTAGACTTCACCCCTTCAATATTCACTTCAAATTGTTCCACCCGGCCTATAAGATATATTTTGTATTGATTAGCCAACCTGAGTTGAATGGGGGACCATACCAAGTTCGATCGACCCATCAACTCCCAAGATTTTTTTGATAGGATGTTCAAATTGGATCCCAAATCCAACATGACTCCATCCATCTCATAGCTTCCTAGTTCAAATGTCATCTTGAACTCTCTTCTTGTGCGCTTATACTTACTGACCTAGCACACATCCCTTTCTAGTAGAAGGGCACATATAGAGACCATTTTTCCTTCTTTCCCCATACAGTTTGTTAACATATGCATCAACTTTCTCGCAACATCAAGATCACTTAACAACTTCAAACAACAATGTAAGAAGTCACTTACATGGATCAACTAAAGTGATCGGTATTTTCTCACATCGTGCCCCATGGATTTGAAAAACTCATAAAACAAAGTACAATGAGTTTTTTGTTATTCCTCTAGTGTTGGGAAGTGGGGTGGGATATGTCCCCACTATCTGCAAATCTCGCACCACTCAGTCTGAAGCCCATTTGAAAATGGATTTGGTGCACCCATCGCCAAATAATTTCCCAACATAGGACATCGATCCTTGTGGTGACCACGGGGGATTCACCCTATTGACCAATATATTATAACATTCATTCATAAAGGGGGTTTTTTAATTGTGAAAAATAAGGTCAATATATTGTAGGTATTGGGGGTCTATGTGGGTCTCAAGGGGTTTATAAGTATTAGAGAGTATAAAAAGAGGTATCTAGTTAAAATAGGGGTTTCTTTTATTGGAAATATGTATTGGGAGGGGGGTTCAAAAAAAGGATTTTGGGAGGTATTTATCAATATCTAGTGAAACTAGGGGTATTATTTAATACCCCACGAACATGGGAATTATGTCATAGGTTCAATGAGTGAAGACCCACTGGTGGTGACCTTCCGACCGAAACATGGTACACCACACATGATCATGCACCACCTTCATCTTTTCCATATATTGCAACTGCATTGTCATATTTGCAAGCACACTGCCTTTGTCATTTCCAAACTTGTTGATGTCTCTCCACCTCCTAGCATAGCTTCCATGTGCATCACAATATCAACCGCCTTTTCCTGTGTAGTCACCTTATGCTAGGTGAGTGGAACTCAGATATGGGGAAGCAATCCTGCGATGAAGCACTCCTTGTGTTGAACATATTGGATATAGAATGTCATCCTATCTAATTGTATTTTGAACCATTGGTCATAATCCCACATAGTCTCTCCCATTTTCTTCTTAATCTTCTTGATTTAATAAAATATTATGATTTTGACTTAGGATTTTGAAACTCCTTAAGCAGATCTCTCTTAATTTATGTCGGGGACCTCGTCTGTCCCGTTGGCACATTTTCCTTGTACTTCATGTACCACATCAGGGCTCTATCCCTGAAAGTGGTCTCCCGTTGCACAATCTTTGATGCTTCATTTGTGATCATCTTTATAGACCATATAAATTCACATGTGAACCAATGCTTCTTTGCATCATCATTATTTGTTCCATGGAACACGGGTGGGCTTAATGTTGTATCTTGATACACCATTCTCAATATAGGACTAGTCCTTCTAACTGAATGCTCATTGTTGGGGATCTAGGTACTAATATTATCTCTTGCAAAGCATTATTGACTTAATTTTATTCTTCACTCATATCCTCTCTTCTTCCTTCTTCTACTCCTCTATCCTCTACTCTTATCATTGTGTTATCTGTTGTTTTTTCTTCTTAATTACACATGTGTAATGGGAGTGGTTCAAAGAGGGGGCACTCCATTTCTCTCATTATTTCTTGTGAGGGATCCCAGATATTTTCCTATTTCCATCCATGCAAGACCATCCATTATTGCTAAAGCCTCTTCCCCTTCTCGTAGGGGCTCTCCTACTTCAGAGCATCTATTATGCACCTCATCTTCCTCTAAGGTTGTGGAATCTCTTAACATCCAATGGGGTTGGAATTCATCTTCTCTAACCCTACTACCATTACTTATGGTATCTTCATTGGATACCCTACTCCTAATGTTGCACATCTTCTATGACCTATATTCATTTTTTCTTGTCTTTGGAACAACACTCTTTCCCACACTTCCTCCTGGTGCAATCTCCTTCCTCTTCATTTTGATTCTGACCCATCATATTTCACCCCTTGTTATCTTATTTCTACTCCTTTGTTCTTCTTTCCTCTTTAGCTCAAATCTTCTTGCATATCTTTCAGCTCTTTCTCTCCTTTGCTCTTCCGGGCCCATCATTTCCCTCAACTCATATCAACATTTTCTAGATCCTCTCAACATATCCATCTCCTCTCTCTCTTTTCCCATTTATTTTCATTCATCCCCAGTTCTAAAGGGTATACTTAGCCTTCCTATCTAGATCCATGTGCATCAATCCTTTCTCAACAAACAACATCTTGATTCACAACGAGATTTCTTCTAGCAGTCTTTTTTTAGTACCTTCCACAAACTTTATTTTATCCTCATTGAAAGAACCATTGTATTCTACAACTAACACAATAATTTAGCCTTCCTTCACTTAGGAAAAGTAGAAGTCAATTGATCAATCCCACTTTTTATCCAATGCCTTCAGCCTATTGAGTGTAGTTTAGTCCCAGACCAATGGTTCTTGGGGCCTCAAAGTAGTGTTAGTAGCAGTTTTCCTCTTCAACCATTCATACAAAAAACATGGAAACTCAACAAAGAAAACCTCATGCAAATAAGTGTAGATGTACCTATCCTTCCAACATTCAACGTTGGTTATTAGAACCTGAGTTTTTCATTGAGAAAACTCATCTTCCTTTGCAGTTAACCAATCTTGTATTTCTTCTCGATATGGATTACATCTCATTCTCTCCCTTCATCATGAAATACAAAACATTCAGGTCTTGACAATGAAACCATTTGTTGTATAGCTTACATGCACAATTTCTAACATTGTGGGGTTGATGACCTAGGGTTCATCCAGAGTTTACCAACAAAACCCAAAGGCGTCAGCATATCATTCTTCAGTCAAGAACCGAAGAAGGTCTCACCCGAGACACCATGAGAATCAAAGAGACCATCTAGTATTGTGTCAGAGATGAAGGGATAAAGCATACCAGGAAGCCACTCAGACTAGAATTCATGCATTCCATCATAATTCATTAACATACTAACAACCTACACCATTATCAAACTCATCCTTTAAACTCAAAATAAACATAGCCATTGACAACGATAACATCAACTTTAAATTATCTCCATTAAATGGTATAATGCATACATCAAGAGACTCACAATGCCATAGGAATAACGCCTTGCACTCTGATACATTCTAAAAGTGATGCACTACAATGCGTTATTTACTCTCTGTTTAGATTCTACACATACTACTAGAAGGACTCCATCACAACTCTCTATAGAACTATTCCAACCACATACAAAACTGTTACACAGACTCTTCACATAACTCATGCAAAAATCATACTAACTTCTCTTTTGTTGCAGACCTCATACTCTATCTTTTGTTTCTTCACTAATCATTTTCCTTCTCTTCTCTTCTTCGGTGCTCTATCTCTTTCCCCTTTTCTCCACTTTCTCTAGTGATTGCCAATTATGCATGTTTTTTCCATCTGCATGCAGCCCACATAACCACTTTGGAGCATGGAAGTCTTAACAAACTTAGCATCTCATCCATTATCTTCCCCATGATCTCTCATGTTGTTTGGGTTCATCATTTGGGAAGATTCCCAAAGATCTTCCTCTGATTTGATGTGCATGTGGTATCTTTCTAATATTTTATATCATAGTGTAGAACTTTTCTTGGCACATGCGCCTTATTTCATATGTCGTGCAACTGCTCATGTGCACGCAAAATTGGATTGCACACATGACTAATCTATGTGCACGCACAAACTTACCCAAAACTTGGGGTGCTAACATCACCCATCCAAATGGGTATGGGCTTGAATGATCATGACCTTCCAACCCAAGATTTCTAACCGGATTGTCTATTATGAGGTTGTTATGTGAACCATAATCAAATAGACCATCCACCTTGGTATATTTGACCTGCATATTAATATGGGAGATTCTTTTCATCTCCTTCTCTTTCTTATGGTGAAGGCTCTCAAATTCATCCCCTTCTACACTAAGGTGTAGACAATCTTCTCATCCACATATGAGCTTCTCTCTACTAGGTTTCTTGAATCTGTGGCTAGCATTCTCTTCTTCTTGGCATCCTTTTTATGGTTCTTTAGATTCAACTCTGGATGTATCTTCGAACACTTATCTTCGATACGACGTCAATATTACAATGGTTGTAGTGGTTGTTTGAATCCTTGCACTAATGTGTAGGATAAAAACATGTCTTTCACACAGCTTTGGAATAATAATAAATTATTATTCTCAAGGACTTAAGCCCCTAAGATTAGCCCCTCTTTCCAACCTTTCAACCCCCTTTTCCTTACCCGCCCTGTGGAAGCTTAGTCACCCGTCACTCTTTATTCGTGGTCGGTTTGCACGCAGGGATGTTTAATCTTTATTAATGTTCTGCATAATTACATATACAAAAAAAGGATCTTGGTCTTTAACACTTAGGCTCTTCGGCCTAATAAACACATAAGCCCACCATCTTATCAACACTCGGCTCACCAGCCTACAAAAAAAGTTTACAATTCATAAATACAATTGGGGCTCGTCCTTGGGGATATTACAATCCCCTCCCCTTATTTTTGCACTGTCCTCATTGCAACTTGTTTATACATATATAATTCAAAAATTCTTCAAAATCTCCAAGCTTTAGCTATTGGAAGCCCATTTACCACCTGGTGCTTTACTTTCAAGCACCAATTCTGGTATCCATACTGCAACTGAAACTCAATTTCTCTATTCCATAGAGTTGCTTCAGGGAATCATTCAGCTTATTATTCCTTGTTACATGCTTCAATTAAACCTCATTGAAAGCACCGAATGGCTATAGATCCATGATGTTCCATCCATTTATAAACTCTCAGCGGTGTTATGACTCCACAAACGTAAACACTCTGTTCATACAACTATTCATTCAGAAGCAACAATAGAACATACATGCAATATATATATAGGCAATTCTAATAACATTATAACCTATATACGAATTATGAGATACATAACATACAATGAATAAATATTTGATACTTATATTTTGATTGAGAAGAATTCCATATCAACATGGTCTAGGCCAAGGTACCAAACCCCAACAACACTCCAACCAACAGTCTCTCTTCCCCACATGCCTGTACCACCCTAGGAGTGTGCACCTTCACTGTCACACAGTCCATCGATTGTTACACCTCCCTTTCCTTGCCCTTCAGCAACAGGCCGAACCGGAAGTCTCAGAGCACCGTGGCTCGAGGAGTTCCAACTGCCCTCAGAGGTTTCCAATCATCATCTTCTTGAGCTAATCTTTGTAGTCAACATTTTAACTTTAATCAACATCATCTCATTTGCATCACCCACATGCAGTTATCATGAGAAAACATAAAATAATTTATTTAGGAACTCCAACTTAGTTCAAAAAGGAATTCAACTTTTTCCCCAAACATGAAATTCTATTTCATAATTCTTCTTGGTTGTTGCCATATTAGGATTGCAACCTTCCTTGTGGTTTTCCACAAGCACAAAACTGCATACCATTTTCCTGCAAGGCTTCATCTTGCATATTGCCAACAATTTTCAGTATTTCATGTACATCATAATTCAATTGCAATATGTACAGAACCATATGTAGTGAACTTAGAATTATCTGCATCTAGAAATTCAATCATAGTTACCAAACAATTTAATAAAATAGAATGAATCGTCATTCTATACATATGCATGTTCACAGTAATATATGTAAGTTCATTACTTCTTTTTCTGAACAAGAAAATTTCCTGTAGTCAATGCTCATGTGACTACTTGACTTGCAACTTTCCCGTTGCAATGTCTAACACCTCGCTAAAATGTCCTCAACTTCATGAGTTAACAACATTTTAGTTGTTAGTAACAATTATTTCCATGCAATAATATATATGCATGTACTTAAAAAACACACTCAACCATTGCATTTAGTATACAATTCTATCACTTACTATGCATGAGTGCAATTCTCAATGCATACTTATTCAGTGCACCTTGCATTGAATTGCATAATGCTCTTTATCTCGGTCATGTATCTCACTATCCATGAGTTGGAATTTTGGCCAATGTGTTGACACATTCTCCACACACTTCCTATTGTCTTCCCAATTAATTGGATGCCTTCCTTCTCAACCCGAACACTACACCAAGAACATAATTTTGTGGTGTACATTAGTGTTAGCAAAAAGGTTGCAGTCCAAGTTTTATTTAAAGGTAGGAAACTTTTAGTACCTATGTGGCTCATAACCTTTCCATATCCATACCTTGTCATATCCAGCCATGTCATAGTCTCATACATGACTAGCTTACTGGCATTCATTCTTATAACAAGTTCTTATCTTTTAATTCTTTGGTTATTACCCATAACCAAATTAACATGACATTCTAATATGTCAGTGTGTGCATTCAGAAGCTAAAAAGATTTGAATTAATACAAGCCTCCATCCTTTACCACATCCAGTGGTATGCATTCAATAATATAATCATGGGATTTTCTAAAATAACTCTAGCTGAGGAAATTCTTACCTAAATTTCCTTTTAGCAATTATGCAAAAAATAAAATAATAACTCATACCTGCATGACTGCCATTAATAAATTTTATACTACCTGAAATTTTGATGGCAGTAGAAGCTTTCATGCTTCTTTTATCAAATTTATAACCAACACTCAACTCTCTGTTGCTTCCCTACTTATTCAACAACATCACCAACAAAACTTTCAAACATGCAAGCATTCTTTCCTTTGGCTGACCCAACAAGCCATAACATACTTGCTGCCACAAAAATTGCAGCAACTTCTTTCCCATGTGCAACTTTTCCTTGTTGATCCCAGAAGTCTCCAGTTCTTCCCAGATTCCTGAATCTTCTTGTGCTCTCACTGTGATCACTGTGCATGATTATTCTCACCCTGAGCACTTTCGACGCAATGCCCCCACCTCAGCGGGGTCTGCTGACCTCCTGGTCAATGTATCTTCAAACTCTCGAAGCTGGAGCAACTCTTCGGGTCCCTACTAGAACCTCCACAAAACAACTCCACGGGTCCTTGCACGAAACCTCACCCACGCGAACTAGCGGTGGGCTCAAGCTTCCTCTATGTGACCAACTGGCTATGACCACACGCCTATGCAAAAGGCGCTTCGCGACTTTGCGTTTCGGGTATTTTTTTGCGAGTCAACCTCGACTCTCCCAACTCCCAAACTCCGAACTAAGAACCTAGTGGGCACGAGCTCCGTTCCTTTGACCTTCGACGATGTGACCTCCGGCTATGACCTGGGGTCCAACTCCCATGCACTTCGGGACTTCACACTTCGCGATCTCGAAAGTTAGCTCTCCTCATTTTCCCCGAAGTTCGAACTCCTAGACTTCACTCGCCTCAGATCAACGGCCCGAGACTCCCCGTGATCTAACGGTCCAGATTCCTTCCTTCGCAAATCGGGACTTCACATTTCGTGAAGTTGGAAGACTGCTCATCTCTCTTCTCCCGATTCCCGATCCCTGAAATCCACTTTGCATCAGATCAACGGTCCGCAACCCTCTGCGATCCAACGACTGTGATCAATTTCACGAACTTGGACTTCGTGAGTTCTCTCATCTCTCGACCCTACCTTCCAGGTCTACGAATCAGCGAAATGTTGATCTCCCGCACCTGTCCTATCTCGATGGACAACTAGGATTGCTTCGGTTCCCAGCTCCTCGGGTATTCGCTCCATGTTTCCTTTGAAGGGTTCTTCCTCTGAAGTATGTGGATCCCCAACATGTATCCTATGAATCCAACGGTTCAGATTCACTCCACACTTCTCCTTTTTCTAAGTTTCGATTGCTCTCCCACAATTCTTCCAATGTCCGAGTCCTCGAACTCCCAGATCCACTGCCACTTGTCAATATTGACAATGGACAGTTCTGATGGATTCATAACCTCGGGACTTTGTGAGTCCACTCTTCTGTGCACCTTAAAAGAGTTAAGTCTCGTGCACTTTCATTGGGATCCAACGACTGTTGGTCCTCGCGCTCAGATTTGACGAACAAATCCGATCTCCTACTACGCGTGTTATTTCTGTCTGAACATGAAATTTGATGGCTAGATCTCTTCCTCTGCAACTGATCTGACGACAACTGTCGCTCCTCCTCCCCAGCTTTCGCTTTCTCCCGAAATGGGAAAATTTATAAGTGTCAAGGCTTCGATCTTTGATCCTTCTGCAAGTCCTTGACTTTGGGTCTCGTCTGCATTTCTGAAAACGCTATCCTTCCTGAGCTTCTGGACTTGGGATAAGTCTGACTCTTGTGCACCCTTTGCACTATCACCTTTGAGATTCTCTAACTTTCTCAGTCTCACAAGGGATTCTACCCTTCTACGTCTTCCAAAATACTTTCTGGTGCCTTCCTAGCACGTTCTGCGCTCATTCTCCTGAGCTTTCGAACTTGAAACAAGTTTGTCTCTACGCACATTCCTTGCACTTTGATTAGCCTCCAGATGGTTGTCTTTCAACACTTCGTCAAAGTGTTGGCCTAGTGAACTCCTTACACAGGTCTTCCTTCAGAGTGTTCAACAACTCTATGAGTGTCTCCTAAGTGCTCTGTGAAAATTCAGTTTGTTTCTAACACTCGTTGAACTTTGCAAACACAACGTGCAGTCAACCAGAATTTGTCAGGCCATCATTCCTTAACAAATCCCACAACATTCATAAACCAATCTGATTTAAGAAAATGTTCAGATTTCATTTTCTTTCCGAGCTCTTCACTGCTCTATAATAATTTTCGGGCACTAGCCCCCTTCTCTCAGTCCCCAATCCATGGGATCACAAGCCATGACCAAGCGTTAGATCACTAGGTGCTTACTTGGGCCTTCGACTTCGGAAGATTTCAAAACACCACAGAACAATCTCTCGGAGTTCCAGATTATCGAACTCGCGAAGTAGGGAAGATCAACAATCCATGTCTACTTAACATCCGATGACTAACACTTACTATGGAACCTCAGGCATCCGAGTTTCGGAACTTCGGATCTTCGGAGCTTCAGGGCTTCGAAGGATTTCACATTCGAACCACTAATCTTTGAACCCTTCCATGTCACCTTTGGTGACATCATTACATCACATCACTTAACGTTTTCCGATTGTGGGGGCATGCAACGGTGGTTTGGAGTAACCCGCCTTTCATCCCACAATTCTTCTGATGCTGACACATAACCCCTCGGTGAAATCGCGGTTTGGATTGCGGGACCGCCTTGGAGAATTAACTTCCGTGCAACTTGGGTCCCCGCAATGCCTCATGGTTGTCAATCTTGACGTATCGTGATCAACGCCAGTGTGGGTGTGCCAACCTTCAACTGTGTTGCATAACCTCAGGGCCCACATAGTACAACTGTCACCAGCTAAGGCGGTGGCACATGAAATTCCTAGGAAGTTTTACGTCACCCCTGGCAATGTCCTCCTGCCTTGCCACATCTGCTCTTTTGTTTCGGGACTTCGGGTTTCAGAAGTTTGTGCATCAGTACGTCTCACTTCTCCCGATCGCCAAACTTTGAAATTATGATCTACCGTGAGATCTAACAGTAAGGCTTCTCACCAGATCTACGATGTATATCCACTTCGGGACTTCGAAGCTTCGGGCTTCGGCCTTTCTCTTATTTTGCATCAACTTCACTAAAGTCACGAAGTCCAAAGGGCTTCCAGGTTAACCCTTCTGCACCTTATTTAGGTCTGACAGTTGTAAAGGGTTTCCCTTCCTTCTGAACAGATTCTATGGCCCCAACACCACAAGCGTTTCACTCTCTTTCTCCGTGGCCATATGCCACGTCTGTCGTAGTTTTATAATACCGCTACACCTCATGAGCTCTGTAACACGGTCAAATAACCTCTTGGCACTCATGAACATTCTAAGGATCGAAATTGGTTCCTCTTAACACAATTTCCACTTGAAACCCTGGGTCCAATGACCACTTATCCATTCCAGCCAGGCTCAGTGTTGAAACTGTGGCTCTAATACCATATTGTAACATCCCTGACCATCCACAGGCTGGGTAACGCTACTACTGCGGAATATACACTTATATAATATATGCATTTTAATGAGTTTAAAACACATAACACCATAATCACGGAATTACCTACCATACAGAAGGAATAGAGCTAACAATAATTCATATACGCAACAAAATACATGATAACATTCAAGCATCACAGACATGCATAACATATAAATTAAGCACAAAAATGAAACTTATCTTTTAAAAGGGAGTAACTCCACCAACTACGTGCAGACCTTCCACAAACCTCCCAGCCTTAAACCACGCTACTCATCACGCTCAGCAATGGGTCACCCCTGAGCTAGGACTAAGCTCCACCCAGGGCAAGAGAATCCTAGACTAGGTTGAGGATACAGGAAAACTACACAGTGCAATTGAAAAGATTCTCTCCAGGAACCTTCTTACGCCCACTACTCACATACTCTCATTCCCCACATGCATGTTCCACCTAGGAGCATACACCTTCATTGTCACATAGTCCATCGGTTTCTTCACCTCCCTCTTAGAGTCTCGAAAATAGGCCGGATCAGGAATTCTCATAGCTCCGTAGCTGGTGCTGGACTCTCTCTGGGAGAAAACCACTTCCCAACAAACTCTCTCACCTAGAGAGAGATGCTCACATGCCTCAAAACCTGCCTCTTCTACCAGAGGCATGACAACCCGCTTCTTTAGTTCCAACAAGGTACGGGTGACAACAATGGTAACTGGTCAAAAAAACTCAGGAAAATAGAAGGCAGTGACCCGAACGGTCCTGGTACGAACTCAACTCTGCAAGAGCGGATATGTTGAGTTCAAGGATGACACAAGTCGGCTTCACGGTTATGGTTTTCAGAGGTGCGTGGTTATGCATAGGTCAAAACGCAGAGGCTAGACGGAAATCACGGGAACCAGGAATGGCAAGTGAACTCAGGTGGAGGATGGAAGAATGACCAACGAACCCCCAACACAACTGACACTTCAGCTTTTAACTGCATGCGCCCAGGTCGACACTTGTCTTCCTGGAGCTGCATGCGTTCCCTTTTACACGTGCTGCCTCTCCCAGGACTTAGGATAAAAACATGTCTTTCACACAACTTTGGAATAATAATAAATTATTATTCTCAAGGACTTAAGCCCCTAAGATTAGCCCCTCTTTCCAACCTTTCATCCTCCTTTTCCTTACCCAGAAGCTTAGTCCCCCATCACTCTTTCTTCGTGGTCGGTCTACACACAATGATGTTTAATTTTTATTAATGTTCTGCATAATTACATATACAAAAATAGGCTCCTGGCCTTTAACACTTAGGCTCTCCGGCCTAATAAACACATAATCCCACCAACTTATCAACACTTGGCTCACCAACCTACAAAACATGTTTACAATTCATAAATACAACTAGCGTCATTCTTGGGGATATTACATTTATGCTCTTCATCCATATTGTGGAAATTGAAATACACTTCTAAATATTGCAACCAATGATTCAATTTAATAGAATCAATATCACCTTGGTAGGGCTCGATGTCCACTTTCGCTTCCATTTTAAACAAAGGTTGTGAAGGAGTGATGGCATTATAAATTGGTTTCTCTTTTTGGGTCTTCACTATCTCCTGGTTTCTCATCTAATCCAAATTCTAATTTAGAGCCACCAACCTCCCTAAGACATCAAAACTTGTTTGTTAAATCCACCATCAGGAGGGCCATGTTGCGAGAGATATCAATGCCTTTCTCTTCTAGTCTCACAAATCTTTGTTTTGCTTCATCCCAAGGGTTGTTGTGAAAGTACTCATTCCCCATGGCCATGGTTTTGAGAATTCCTTATTAAACCAATTCCTAGATCTTGCAACTTTCCACAAATACCCCAAAGAAAACTTCTCTAATACCAATATGATTTATAAATAGCCATGGATATTCCACTAGCCATGGTTTTGAGAATTCCTTATTAAACCAATTCCTAGATCCTGCAACTTTCCACAAATACCCCAAATAAAACTTCTCTAATACCAATATGATTTATAAATATCCATGGATATTCCACTGGAACATCTTGTCACAACATATCTTGTATTATATGAAATCTTTTAATATGTAGGTTTATTTCCTTAGATCTCAAATTTGTTATCACTAGCTTATTGCTCAAATTATGAAAATAATTGAAATATGAAAATGAAATAACAAACAAATGAACACAACATCCACACAAATGAGCACAAGATTTATCCTGGGAAACATGATACCGGGGAAAACCCAGCTAGAAGGCGAGGCCTATTCTTTTCTCTGTTTTCTTCATTTACCAAAATGCAAATACAAAGAAAGGGGCACTCACTATAGAGTTGTCTTTGACACTATGGCCTAAATAGCCACTACAAAATATTCTTCCTCCTCCATTTTGCTTTCAAATCCCACTCCTAGATTCTCTTCTCAACTACGAAACAACTACCATGCTAAAAGAATGGAACCCCCTCTCCTCCTAGCGGCCCAATGCTTAACATAGCTTGATCATCGTCTAAGGTTAGGATTTTCACATCCTCAACCCTCATTTAGAATTATGTTTTGGACCTTATAGGATATTCTTGAAAATACACATGTGACTAGCCCCACATGTGTGAATAATGGGGGCTGATATGGCATCTACTCAGTACCATGGTGGTCAACAAGGTAGGTCAACTTATGGGAGGCATAACATCCACATACGAATTCCGATTGAGGTAATTTTCACACTATTGAAAAACTCTCAGTGTGTAGAACATCATCGAGGGGTTGTGGGCTATAATTGTAAAGTTTTGAACCCCAAAAAATAGTTATGTAAGGTTTCAGACAAATTTCCAAACTTGGATTTACCATTAAAGTGGGCCCTGCAAGCCAATTCCTCCAAATTTTCCACCCAGAAAGAACCAAGATAGATGAAAAAGTATATAATGATCCATTCCAAATCAAAGAGGTATATTATAAACCCTAAACCCTTATTAGTCCCTGCTGAGGGACTATAACAATGAGTCAGGAATTAACTCACTATTAGTTCACCTGTTGACTTCAAATTTTCTCACATTTCCAAGGTCGAACATCGAGAATTCTTAATAAAAATTATATTGAAATTAAAATAAATTCAAAACTAATATTTTTTCCTCCCTATTGGATTTCAAATTCAATCCCTTATTGCGGAGGTGGCAACGTACATTAATTTTTTCATTAAATGCAATCTATAAAGGACTATAGTCGATGATGGTTGTTGCAGTCGATGCATGTCCAATTTTTGCAGTCGATGATAATTGTTGCAGTCGATGCATGTCTCGTGGAGATCTACATGCATAGGCCTCATGAATGGACTGCAATCGGACCTGCAACCTACACCTTCCAGCGGGCTTTGCAATGAGCATTGCACCGCGACCACAACTGCTACACCATCTTCTTCCACTTCCTTGAGCAATCTTGTTGTTGTTGTTGTTGTCTGGAAGCGAAGGTTTTCCTACCGGAAGGTCGATACTAGAAGGTCAAGATTTGTGTTGGGATGGTATCCAAATAATTAGGGTAAGAACACCATGTTAACAAAAACATATTGAGGAGGACACTAGTTTACCTTAGTATGCTTGAATTCTGCAACAATTTTCGTACTCAGGGCGACCAAACCTAGTGATCTCAAGAACAAGAAAAATCCTAGACATGTTGTCTGCATACAATTCATCGTCGACATGGGACTGGAAATTAATCAATGAATCTACAATATTGATATCACTTGGGATGATTTTGCATTGTCTATAATCTCCATCAATGTAGAGAAATTTCTTTACAGATAAACACTCACTCAATCTTCATTCATTGGTTTGCGATAGATACATAGAGTCTTTATTTTTGAGTGTGTGCCAAGCTTGCACAAAGAATGTTGGATGAATCAATACAAAATTCCTTCCTTTGTTTTTCCCACAACCACTCATATTTGATCACCTACCATATGTACCCCTGAGTCTTTGGGATGTTTGTACCCGTGAGTCTTTGGGTTGTGTGCTTTGAGCATACTTCATCTCTAATGTTGTTATGTTGATTTAGTTAATTATGGTTACATGAATGTGGTAAAGGAGAACTAACGATATGTGAAGTAGCGTCAGTGGTTGAAATTCCATACCTACTCGCCAAAGTGTCAAGGTTTGCTTTTCGAGCGTTGGTGTTGTGGGCCTCCTCCATTCAAGTACTCTCTATCTATTCTTTCAAAAAACAAATAATAATAAAGTCTCATATATGTTTGATGGATTCTTCCTTCACTATAAATTTTGTAAATGTTGAATTGTTTACCATTCACCTAACATTTCTTAAAAGAGTGTGGCCATTATAGCCTAATTCTCTTTAAATTTTGAATTAAATTCACGTGTTGAATGTAATGGGCATCATAAAATTCACAGGGTCCAGTGATTCTGGCTTGATTTTCTTCAAAAGGAAAATAGTTTGACCTTATTTCACCCTGTTCAATACGTGTTTTAAGACCAAAGGGTCCATCCATTTCGTTCATAATTTTTCATCAAAATGAACAATTTCACCGATGTTTGAAGGTTAATATCATGAATTTCATGAGTATCATGATGTTTGAAGGTTAATATCATGAATTTCAACAGCCAAATCAAGAATAATTCATACATACCGTCACCCAAGAGCACAAGTTTGAAGGTAGGAGGCCCCGCCTTCGCGTTCATGTCTCATCAAATCCTGGCCTTCGGCCC
>SNQJ01S0067501.1:27391-39656 GCA_010110895.2 Picea sitchensis | reverse complement strand
CAAAAATGGGCATTGGCCCAACTTCAATAGTAACACTTCGAAGTAACACAAAAAAGGGGATTTCAAACCCATTTGAAGAACACTTTGAATTCAACCTAAAGAGAATTGTAGACCTGAAGGGACTTGCACCTATGACAACATTTGTCCTACGACCAAGCCATCATGTGTGAATTGTTTGAACCATACATGGCCATTGCCACTCAGGTTCAAACACATACATGATATCAAATGCACAATGGGAACTTGAGTCAATTAAACTCTAATGCAATTTCAAATTCCACAAGAACATACATCTAGCTATCACACCAAGGTTGGTATGCAACATCGTGAACTAATGAATTCCAGTCCAATTCATAGATAGGTAAAATACAACTCAACTAGAAAATTATAAACATGAATTCAAACATAAATATGGAATACTTATCTTTTGAACAAGTTAGTTCAAGGAAATTGCTCGTTGGAGATCAATTTTCTACCTAATTATAGGAATCCACTATGGATACTACCCCCAAGATGGGATACAAGACCACCATGGTGAAGGAAACTAGTCTACAACACTTGTGTCACTCACTAAACCCATTTTTTCTCAAGATCAATGAAGAAAATCACCACAAAACATTCCAAGTAGCCATCCAACAAACCCATCCATGACAGTCCATTCCCCTACCAACACAACATGAGGTGGATGGTCCTCCAAGGATCTTCTTCCCTCTAGTGCTCTTCAATGTGTGCATAAGGAGTCCATCATATTCACTACCTTCAAGAAAACTCAACAAAGTTTAATCTTGTCTCTTGAACAACAAATGTGCAACAATCACAATCTACAAGAAATGGGAAGGGTCTCCTATCAACCCAACTTCTATGCTCCTATACAATCTTCCATCTCCCTCTAGTTCACAACCTTCCTCCCCTTAGCTCCCCTTAGTCTCTTACAAGCTCCAATGACAAATGTTTTTGCATGTAGCATAAGAATGCATGAGTAAATGAAAGAATTGACGATATGAGAGAATGAATGACAGAAATGAACAAATGAACAAGTCCCTTTGAATTTGCATGAAGAGAGTGCATGAGAAAAGAGATGGTTCAAATTTTCATGTGGTTCTAATTCCGGTGGGGATGGAGTCTCTTACACCCCTCATAACTTGTATTCAACCCTCACATCCTCATAACTATGAAAGGAAGACTTCCCCACCAACCACCATATGAATTCAATGGTTGGTGGTTGGGGGTTTTAATAAGGAACATGACAAAAGGTGAATGTGAGGAGACTTAAGAAACTTATAAAATTTATGATTACTTCTTAACCCCTTGGATCCTCCTTTTCTCTAGTGACTTATAGCCCCTCTCATCCTCTTGCATAGCCATTTTTCAACCTTTATATTAATCTTTGAAATAATATTTACATATCTTGATAGTATTATGGCAAATCAACATCATAATATATAATAAAAACATATTTAGCAAAATACATTACTAAACATTTTCTTCTTGTTGAGATTTGGCCTTAAGCTTTGCACTAAAAATTTATACAAGCTATTTACAACATTTACATTTACATACGAACATTCTATCTTATTCTCGTGTCCATTTATTTACACCTTATATATAGTCCCATCCAAAACATCAAAAAGTCAAAACCAAATATTACAACCCTTAATACAAATGCTATCATCAAAGATTTAAAATAATATGCATGCAAACCTTTATAGTGTATATAAAAATTTAATACTTAATTCCACCACCTTCAAGTTGTGTGAGAAATTCACATTGCATTGTTCTTCAAAGAAGCAAATAAACTTGTTCCCTTTATTATCTTAAAAAACTTTTTTAAATTAGAAGGAAAAAAATTGGAGATCCTAATTAAAGGATACAACGTGTTTTTTCATTGTTTAGTAAATGTTTTACATGACGTGCAAATTATGGGCACATACATGTTAGACATGGAATGTGTACTATAAGATATATTGTATATCTTAATGATCGTAAAAGTGGCGAGGAGGACATTAGTATCTATAATATTTTTCATTTCCTATGACATTTTTTAATTACGTCATTGAAGAGGAGTAACGTGGCATGATAATAAAAAGGAAACCGTCAATAAGTGAGTCCACACCAACTCTGCACCATATAATGAGTAGCATATTACAAGCCCTCGGCATTTTTTTTTTTTGGGTAAAGGTGTCTACCTATTAACTTATTCCTATTATAATATTATCAGTTGAAATTTTAGCATCAACATTAAATTTAGTATTTGAGTGATAGGAGATGCACCAACTAATTAGCAAAGACAACTCAAAAATAATCTACACAAAGAGATTAACAAGAACCATTCAAAAATAGTTTATTAAAAAATAATTTACACAACTCGGTTCTTGGAACCCTGCCAGTCTAAGGCGGTGAAGGAGAAGGTAGTGCAATAGTAACAAGCTCTGCAAGCTTGCACTTTCCGAAAAATGCACTTCCCAAAAACCCTTGGGTGGAGGTACGTGGCCCTTTAGAAACATTTTCAAATTATTATTTTTTAAATCAATATTCAAATTTAACAAATGCTTAAATAAATCTCGCATACACTGAGACGAACAAAGTACGTCATGCACAAATAATCCAAAATATATGGAATATAGTAATCAAATCCATACGGACAAATATATATATATATATATGAATGAATAGTAAGATGATTACAAATGTTCCCCGGATGGGGTGATAAGGGCGGCGATAGAGCCACGTGGGTAGAGCCAGGATGCCGTGTTAATGCATCCACCAGCTCGCCTTGCCTCACACATTAACCCCGCATGACTCGAAGCAGGAGAAGCATTACGAAGAGGCCCCTCGCGCAAGCGAAAGGTACTCACCAGCAGAGCACTAACGAGCAGAGATTAATGGCGCCGATTAATGCCCTGGATATGTCAATTGTGGTGTTTATAACGCTCATGGTCCGAGTAGCAGCACCTAATAGCAATTTGGTCTGGAATGCCTCTATCTCTCAGACGCACCAGAGCAGAGACAGCCTCCCTCCAGTTTCTCTCGCGCAACAACAGCATTCAGTAACCACGCTCCTCAGAGGCAATTTGATAAATACAGGCAGCATTCGAATCTTTCATAGGGACTCAGCCATGCCTCGTGCTCGAGGGAAACCGCGACGAGGTGTGGCCTGGTATGCAGCGGAGTCCAGACGCAAATGAAAGAAGGAATTTGAGAAGGCGATGGCAATAGTAGCTAGGCGAAGGAGGACCAGACCACGTTTGCCTCCTAAGGAGCACGAGGAAGAGGTCAGCCTGCAAGCCAACCTACCAAGTCATCCTGGGCACACCCAGTTCGTGGCATTGAATAATCGGAACCCGAGCTCGAGCCTGGGCTCGCACTGCACTCGACAACCTGCAAGTAATGAGCCCGGCCCCTCCACTGCCATCGCAGAACAACCTTACTCCCCCTGCTATGTGGTAGAGGAGGCTCCTCCCGAGCCCACCAAGGAAACCACAGAGGCAGAGCAAGAGCGTCATCAGCCCTGTGCAAAGGTTGCAGATGCGGCCACCAGTGGGGAGTCCAGGGAAAGCCACCGTGGGGAGCAGCCTTCAGCAGAGGACTGGGGTTACCTCAACCTCATTTTCGAAATCAGAGACAAGCTGGACGATCAAATATTCCGCCTGGAGCGCATGGACCAGCGGCTCGACATGTTCTTCGCTACACACTCCAGAGCATCGTCCAATAAACAATGCCCGACCTGTGCGCGCACCTACTCCTTCCCGGCGAGATGGAGACACTCGGAAATATAGAACAAGCAGCTCGGCTCAGAGGTTCATACATGTTTTGGTGTTGTTGCTATATTTTCAGCTTTATGTTAGATAGTTATCAGGCTGTCTTAGTAATAGATAGAATAATCAGCTTCAGGTTGGCGACCATAAGTCCTGGTTTCCTTCGGGTAGGACGTCGCACTGGAAAACTTTGTTAAATTTTGCCAACTAGGCCACAGTGTGACAATTGTACATGGATGCCCAGCTGTCTCGGTTTCCTACTCAAGCGGGACAGCTGGCATCTCACACAGTCTTGTATTTTGATTATGTTAATATAACAGGCACCACCTTTTTACTTAAAAAAAAAAAGATGATTACAAATGAGAATGAAAGTTTGCTTATATACCCACGCAGGGGTGCCCTTAACCAATAGTCATGTCCTTTGATATGTGTCATTTCATTATTAATAATTATTATTTATTAATTATCATTTAATTATTATGTTATTAATATATATTTTATATGTATATTTATGTTCATAACATTGTCTTCCCCTTAAAAATGTTTTGTCCTCAAAGCATAATCACTAGAAGGCTTCCCTTTTAACTTTTGTTCTGGCACATGATGTCTTCTCGAATCTTTTGTGCTTGTAGTTGCAACTCTCTACAAAACAAGATGATATAACCTTCGAATTCCCAAACTGATGTGTTGCATCTTCTGGGGAGTGATCCATCCCAAATCTACTTTCATTGGAATTGCTTGATGATTGATTGTTCGGGGGGATTCTCATTTTAAGCTTCCCTACAAGTTGTTGATTTTGTCTTCGTTCTTTTTCAGTGTGGTAGTTTATTTGTTGGTAAGAAGAACATTGTTTATTTTCCTCTTCTCCTAGTCATTGGTCATAATGAATCTTCTTATTTGGATGACGATAAAGCACCCTAATCTCTTGTGAGTTTTCCTTGGAGTCGTCTTCTTTTGATGTTTGCAATGATTTTTCAATGTAAGCATTCTTTTGAATTTGAATATCCACTGACTTTGTATTGATTCATTTTTCTACTATTGAAATTTGAATGTCGGATAATTTATCTATTGGGTCAGTCATTATTTCCTTATCGACTAATAATGTTTTGCGATCTGACTCTTTTGTAAATATTTCTTATCGTGCTTGAGTTTTTTAAATCAGAGTTAATAAATCCTGATTATGTCGTCTTAATCATAAAATTTCTTCCTTATTTTCCGACCTATCGTCTTTTTTTTATTCTAGATTCTCCTTTCTTTTGTCCTTTAAGATTTTAATTTGTTCAAGTAACTTCTGGTTAAGGTTCTTTAGAAAATATATTTCTTCCTCTTTTACAGTTAATTTCTCCTTGAGACCTTGATTTTCTTGTTCTAAATTTTTATTCCCTGCTTCTTATCTTTTAGCTTTCTGATTTTAACTAATAAATTTTGATTATGATTTTTTAATCGTAATATTTTTTCATCTCATTTTAGAAAGTCTTGGTCCATTTTTTGTCTTTTAGTATTTAGTTCTTCATTTTTTTCCGATGAGTTCTCAAATATGCTCTTTGAAGTAACGATTATCTTTCTCTGTTAACCCATTAAAATATTTCTCCTTCTTAATTTCAAACTATAATTTTTTTATTGCTCATTTTATAATGTCTTAGTTCTCCTTTCAATATTCGTTATTGTATTTCTGAATTATCTTGATATTCTTCCATAATGAATGATCCATTTTTTGTCTTTTAGTATTTAGTTCTTCATTTTTTTCCGATGAGTTCTCAAATATGCTCTTTGAAGTAACGATTATCTTTCTTTGTTAACCCATTAAAATATTTCTCCTTCTTAATTTCAAACTATAATTTTTTTATTGCTCATTTTATATTGTCTTAGTTCTCCTTTCAATATTCGTTATTGTATTTCTGAATTATCTTGATATTCTTCCATAATGAATGATTTCCCACAAATCAAACAGAAACAATTTTGATTTTTAAAAATTATAATATACTCAAACTTCATTTCACAAAAATACATTTAGTCCAAATTTTCGATTTATATATGGAAAGGTCCATTTTTTTATTTTATAAACTTGAATTGGTTTTTTAGATTTATTTTTAGATTTATTTTTAAATTTCAATCAATTTGTACCTTCAAAGTACTGTTTCAAAACTTTTATCCACCCTTCTTTTCTTTTTATCTCCACTTTCTTCTCTATAATAATATATATATTTCCTTTTCCTTTACACTTTTTTTATTCTTTATAAAAATACTTTATATCCACTTTAAGTAACATTTTTTTATACTTTATAAAAGTAATTTTATATTAAGTGATTTAATAGTGTCTCAATTAAATACCCTTTTAAAAAGATCACTTTAGTATATACTCTTTTATCCACAAACAATATATATAATGCTATGCACTTTTTATAACTTTGAATATGGCTTCACATTATTTTTATAATATCCTTTAGATAATTAATATGAATTATCAGATCTTTTTTTCTTAAAATAATTGATCATTTGTCTTGCTTTTACTTTTACTTAGTGTAATTTCTTTTAATGGTTTATCTTTTATAATTTTTGCTATACCTTGTTTTTTTTAATATATTATATATATTATTTATCTTAAAGCTTCCTTTTTTAAAACAAATTTTTAAATACTCCTTTTACTTTTTTTCTTTTATTTTAAAAACTTCAAATAGTCTTACTTAACTTTACTCAATAATATTTTTCCCTTTCATTTTAAAAACTTCAAATAGTCTTACATAACTTTACTCAATAATATTTTAAAAACTTTAAAGCATTTTTTTTAAAGAAATATTTAAATACTCTTTTTACTTTTTCCCTTTTATTTTAAAAACTTCAAAATATTCTTACCTAGCTAAACTTCAAACACTATTAGGCTTTTTTAATAAACTTAATAACTTTTTTTTTAAATGAATAATTGTTTTGTTTGGGATTCCCTTTAACTTATACTTCATTTTTACTCCTTGTAAAGTTATGGAGATGTACCTTTTACTCCTCTTAAATTTTTGGTAGTTGTTGGTCAACCAACTATTACTCTAATGGGTAGTATTTCACCTTTGTATTTAATAGTTTGACTTTATAAAACACTTTGATTTTATTTGTTTTTTCTTTTTATTTATAAATTAGAAATTCTGAAAAAAATTATTGGCCAGCAGTAATCAGAGGAATGCCCAAGAAAGGGCTATACCAAATGACACCCACACATAATCCAAAATTTTTAGAACATAATAATCAAATCCATATCGTTTTTAGAACATAATAATCAAATCCATATCGACATATATATATATATATATATATATATATATATATATATATATATATATATATATATGATTACAAATTAGAATGAAGGCTCTCTTATATACCCAGGCAAGGGTGTCCTTAACCAATATTCATGTCCTTTGAGACATGTCCTTTCATTATTAATAATTATCATTTATTAATTATCATGTTATTAATATCTATTTTATATATATATTTATGTTCATAAGATACACTAGGAATAATCAAATCCTATCAACATTGTTGGATCAATGGATAATTCAATTTTTAAATTTAAAATATTTAGTAAATATTTTTAGTTTTCATAAAATAAAAAAATTTAATAAAATTATTTACAAAACATGTAAAACACCATAAAATATACCATTTAATATAGCAAAACTCACCCAATAATAGACGAACTAATAAACCTACCCTATGTCATCCATAGACTCCCATCACTATAAAATACACCACTTACACTTAATATAACAAAACTCATCCATTAATAAATAGACTAATAAACCTAACTTGTGTCATCCATAGACTCTCATTACTATTAAAATAATAAACAGACTAATAAACCTAACCTGTATCATCTATAGACTCCCATCACTATTAAAAAGTATAGTATATGCATTTTTATTATGATAATTAATTATATTTATTGTTATGCATTGATGCAATATTAACCCAATCATAACCAGCACCCAAGTAATGTGGAAAGAAGATTTTCAACAAACTAGTAGAGCCATTATCCTCAAAATAGAATGGTAGCAACATGATGAGGTATTTGCAATTCAATTTGCAATCTAAAAGTGGGCATAGTTCTTTCAATTTTTACAATCTTATAACCATGTATAAAAGGTTGGTGTACAAATTGATGATCTCATAGACTCTTGAGTAAGTGCTAAGGGAAATAATATAAAACAAAAAGTATACATTGATCTGCAATGATAAGATTTTCTAGGATTTCACAAGGCCACTCACTATACAAAGTGAAAAGATAGGAAGTCATAAATGCTCCACAAAAATGGAAGTCATAAATGATCCGATATTGGTGATCGAAATTGAAGAGTTGTGTATCCCATTAATAAGTATTTTATAATGATATTTTTTATTTATTTATGTTATTTGTATTTATAATTCAAATTGAATTGAAGAGTTGTGCGTCTCGTAAATAAATATCCAAATTGAAGAGTTGTGCCTCTCGTGAATAAATATTATATAATTAAGTATTTTATAATGATTTTTTTAATATTATATATATATATATATATATATATATATATTAAATTTGTTTATTTAATATTAATTTTTTATTAATTAAAAAATATTAGATTTTAAAGATAAAAAAGACAAACAAGAGTGAGTTTATTAGTGTAATCTATTTTTTTATATGTTTATAATTTTATAATTTGTAGTATCATTTTAGGCTATGTTGCACAGTGAATACGAGTGTCCGAAACGAGTAGAAGTTTCCTTCTAATTTACAAGAAAGTGAAGTTGGGAGGGCAATAATATATATATACACTAGAGTACAATGATACTTTAGATTACAATGTAGAGAGATATTTATACATTTTAAATCTTATTTCAATAAAATTGAAGGTCAATAGAGGATAATGTTTCTCCTATTGCACAACTACAATATTGAAATTACTAATTTAATTTGTGCTAATAATTATATGAATATATTTAAGTTTTTAACACAATATTGAAACTTTAATATCCATAAATATTTCATTAGAAAATGAGAAACAAAATTGAAAATACATATATACAATTTTAACATCTTTTTAAAATTAAACTTTACATATATAAACTTTAAACATCTTTGTAAATTTGAAGCATTATTCTTTTTTTATTGGAAAAAACAAAATAGTATTACTCTTTTAATATGAAAATACAATAAAAGTCAATGATATGGTTGGTTGATATCAACTCTAGAGTGGAGCAAATGTTTGTCTTGGATAGGGTATTGATTTGTTAGTCTTTCATGTCTAATTTGAGCTTGAAGGAAAAGATACATGCATTAAAAGCTTTTCATATCTATGGATAATTAAGTGAGTATTATTAAATTTTTTTACTTAACTAATTTTTGAAATAATATTCATAAATAGTTTAGTATTAGTTTTATAGTGATATTTTGAATAAATATAATAAAAATATTTGTAAGAAATTATGTATTTGTAATAATGAAATAAATATAATGAAAATATTTGTAAGAAATTATGTATTTGTAATAATAAAATAAATATATTTACATTTTAATTTAATATAATGAAAATATTTGTATGAAATTATGTATTTGTAATAATTAAATAAATATATTTACATTTTAATTTAATATAATGAAAATATTTGTAAGAAATTATGTATTTGTAATAATGAAATAAATAGATTTGCATTTTAATTTAATATAATTCTAATTTAGAGCTCTTTGTTTCTAATTTAGAGCTATTTCTTTAGGAAACTGGTTCCCAAGCTCCCATTTCTTTGATGTTGAAGCTCCCAAAAAGCTCCCAAGTTCTCAAAAGAGTTCCCAACCAATTGGGGACGTTCCCAACTAATCTCTCGAAACTTAAGAAACGAATTTCAAAGATGTTGGAAATGTTTGGAGTAATTCTCGTGCAACTATAATTTTAGATGAACCAAATACATTTAAAATCTCAATGTTTTTATCAATAAATGTATAGGTAACTACAAATTTGAATTCTAACTTAGATGTTAAATTGATCACACCATATAAACAATTATATCAAAGATTTTGAGCACAAGTATTGAATATCAAATCCATAAAATTGTCTAAATATATTAATTATTTTACTTAATCTTAATTTCTTAATTAAATTAATATGTTTATAATTTTTTATTATTACAATGCAAACCAAATATCAAAATCATAAAATTACATATGTAACACTATTTTTAAAGATAAATTTATATTAATCACATTTTTGTAATTTTGAAAATTTATAGCTTATAATTATTGTAAAGTATTATGTGTTCACAATTCTATATTAATTGTGTACAATTCTATATTAATTGTGTAGCACATGTAATATCAGGCACTTGAGGGAAGTAATAAATTAATATATGAATGAATATCTTAATTAATTGGTCCAAGGATTCTTTTCTCAATATTATTTTTTTTTATTTTTTTCTTGTTTCAATATTAATTTGTTAGTATATGTTTTTTAACAATGAAACTTTATTTTGTTTTTTTTCTTGTTTCAATATTAATTTGTTAGTATATGTTTTTTAACAATAAAACTTGATAAGTTAGTTATCATTACAAAACGGAGTTAGTTAATTAAGTTTTATATATTTTTTTACAATAAAACTTGATAAGTTAATTATCATTACAAAACGAAGTTAGTTAAGAATAAATTTTCTTCTTACTCAATTTATATTGACTTCAAAGAATGGATGGGATGTAATTGTGAAGAAGGTTGCAAAAGAGAACATGCAACTTATCTATGATGATGCTTGATTTAAGGATATGTTGAAAAAATTGTCATGTATGTTAAGAACTTGGGATGCAACAAACTAGGTTTTAGCAGACATTCAAAATCCCAAGCAATACGTGTAAGTATATGTTAAAAAAAATATATATATATATTTTTTAATACTTGTAAATATATGTTAAAAAAAAATTATATATATATTAATTATAAATAAATTAATGTTTCATATAATTTTTATACAAATTAAAGTATTATTGTGAACTATTTATTTTATGAGTTTCAACAAGTTCCATGAACTAATATTTCTTTCGTTAAAAATCGTGTTTCAATGTTAACCTAATGCTATAACTTAAGTTATTAAATTAAATTCAACTTAGATAACTAAGTAATGAGTTTGCATAAAAAATAAAAAATAAAGTAATAAGTTTGCATTAACTAAGTAATGAGTTTGCATAAAAGTAAAATTTATTCTATTGAAGTGGGTATAGTTTACGACTTCGTCCTCTCCCTCCATTCACACCATTAAGTTAAAGAAAGAATTGGTTTATTCTATTTGCATATAATTAGATCAATACGTCCTTTCTATATTAATGTTATCTCGAAATGAAAATAATTGTGACTTGTGTTCACAACTAAGCTTCTCCTATAGTGGCTCATCCTACGAGAGATTTACAAACAACTAAGCTTCTCCTATGGTAGCCTATCCCATGAGAGATTTATTACTAAATAAATTTTGATGGATTATCAATAATATTCCTTGTAACATGACATCTTATAAGAAATTCAACTTAGTATAGACATAACAAAGATAAAGGACATCTAGTCAAAGGTCTCATTTTTATTGGAAAATAAGTTTACTCGCCATTCTATTAATAAGAATAGATACATTAGTAATTCCTAGCAAAGCAAAGTTTTAAAATAAAGTATATTATTCCAAAAAATGTCAATGACATGGTAAAAAATCTATATTACTCTAAAAAATTGTCTTTGCCAACATTGTAACAACATTATAGGTTGTGGTAAGACATACATATGATCTCCTTATTTTGTAATTTTTGTTTATAAATTTATTGGTCTAACTTTTATATAAGTTATAAAATTTCAAACACAAAGACAGAAGGGTGAAAACATCATTTTCTTGTATGAAGAGTGATCAATCATATGTAAGCAAGTTAGAATACTAAATATCATGTGAGTAGTAATGATAGGGCAAACTTCATTTCAATTGTTGAAATCTAGCAAGAAGGAATGTCAAAATTCCATTGATAGATAATTCTAATCAATTTTTTAGTGATCTGGGTCAATTCATAATTAGGAAAACCCCTAGGGGAATCATTCAACCATGCTTAGAATGTAGATCATGGTGGAACTCTAATTATTCCTAAAATTTCTACCTGATTCTTATAAAATTTGTGTTTGGAAAGAGGGTCCTACTTCAAGATTATCTTACTCGATAATGATAGTGAAGAGTAGGTCTTTTGTTTTTCTAAGAGCAAATCCCACCAATTAAGGAGTCTTTTGAAAACATTGTGAAATAATATCTCTCCATGTTTACTTCTTTTCATGATCGATTTTTAATAAGTAAAACAATTCTATTATTAATGTAAAAATATCTCTCCATGCTTACTTATTTTCATGATCTATTTTTTATAAGTAAAACAATTATATTATTAATATAAAGATATGTGATTTATTTCACTCTTGAGTTTTTATAATATTTAATAATTTGATTCTTATGAACTTTATATTTAAGGTCAAATATCCAATTTTTAA